>CAUYQU010072875.1:0-39914 GCA_963574635.1 Cheracebus regulus | reverse complement strand
CAGGAGGCTGAGGCAGGAGAATTGCTTGAACCTGGGAGGTGGAGGTTGCAGTGAGCCAATGTGGAGCCACTGCACTCCAGTCTGGGCGACAGAGTAAATACAATAAAAAAATGCCTAGGAAGTTAACAGACAGAAAATGTTTTTCAAAATGACTGTAATCTCCATAAATAGAGCATAACAACTGGTCAGATGAAAAATCACTTTCTAATACAATGTAGTGGCAAGTATCATTTTTCCAGGACAATTTGTCCTTTTCAAATCACTTATCAAAAAAGTTACTGAAACTGATTCATCTGCCTATTCAACGTTAGAGGAAAATTATATTTTGTTTAATTTCATATGTAAGCATGATAAAGTTTGAATGATGAAAGAGAAAGCAAAAGACCCAGAGAAAAACCTCTATCACAGAGATGACTAATTTTATTACTCTTACTTCTATTTAGAACGTATTTTCAGAAGAAAGTAGAAGCTGCTGAAACTGCTGGTAAACTTTTTAAAAGAAACATTAAGGTAATATAATATGGTTTTTACAAAGTAAGAGAATTATCTTCCCCTGAAGAAGAAGCAACATTGTCTTTTAAATTTCTATCTACTAGAACTTGGTTGAATTAACTCAAACTACAAATGTCCCTGCCTGAAAACTGAGCAATTGGTAAATAAGTCTAATGGATACATAGGAAACCTGTGCCAGAAATAAGACATTCAACTCATCTAAGATTGTGTTAGAACACATTTTTTAAAAAAATAACACTTGGCAAATTGTAATGACATGAAGAGATGATGAAACTTTCTACTCTACTCTGGATGAAACACAAAATTAAAGGAAGGAGAACTTCTATTCAGTTATGGAGAACAGGGATATAAAGACCTTCCTTTCAACTCACATTTCTGTTTCTCATACAATGATGAAAAGTACAAAGTATTGCCTAGGTTTGGCATGACATTCAAATCAATGTGAACTATTTCCCATTTGTAAACCCCCCAAAAAATATTTAGCTTCTGATCATAAACTTGGGCAGGTACTGCCAGGCTAATATTTGTAAGGATACATAAAATAGGTTTTGTGAGTGTATGAGTTCATTTAATTGATTTATCTATTTTAATTGATATATAACATCTGTACATATTTTCCCTATACATGTGATAATCTGATACATCTGTATAATCAAATTGGGGTAGTTAGGATATCCATCACCTAAAATATTTATCTTTTCTTTATTCTAGGAACATTTGATTATTGTCTTCCAGGTATTTCAAAATGTCCAATAGATAAATGCTAACTATAATCATCCTATTGATCTATCAAATGTTATTTATAATAAAGGTCAGTAATGGAAGAATATTACAAATGCATTATTTTCTATAGTGTACTAATTGAATGTATTATAGATTATGAAAACTCTATACATAGTTATACTGATTGCCTGTATCTAATCAACTAATAGTCTTCTCTTTCTCCCTCAAATGCATGTTAATAGATACACACTGAACAAACATATACATAACTACACATAAACTTTTTTCTTCTCACAGTATCAAATGAATTTAATCCTTCTTGCTCAATTACACTTGATTCCCTGAGGCATGGAAAATATGACAATGGTGCAAAGGACTAACAGGTTTCATCTCACCTGCCAATTCTCTTTCTTTGATAGTGCTGTCGGAGCAAAGAAATGAGAAGGATTTGTAGGTCAGCGAAAAAGCGTATTATAATCAATTGATAATGGCTTCTGTGGTAAGGCATGGGTAGCTAGATATTCACTACTTATTTTAGATGATCTCCCTCTAAACGTTCTTTGCTGTAAGACACATGGAAATCCAGACTTCAAAAGGAAAAATGGCAACTAACCAAAAGTAACAGGTGTTGGGTTTCTGGGGGCATTCAGTGTTTAATGTTAAGAAGTGGAGAGATATGGAAAAGCAGGAATATCCCATCAAGACAATTCAATCAGTAGCCGCATCATTCAGTTAAATATTTATTAGCTCAATTCATCACAATTAAACCTTTTAGACAGGGCACAGTTACTTAGCACTGGCAAGTCCATTGTGATCACTAGAAGCAAGTGCACCAGGCAGGGTCAATACCCACGAAAAAGTACACTTTTCTTTTCTACAGATAAAAAATCTAAGAACCATCTCTAAGTCTGACAGGCATGTTAGCATTCAAAAGAAGCAATTCTAACCAGGGGTTAGACATGGTCTTCAGGGCTCCTTACATTTCTGACAGAGCCTATACTTTTGCTAAAAAGCTTAACTTCAAGGTTACAAGCTCTTACACAATCCTAATGATTGTCTTCCATAAAAAGGAAGGATAGGGCCCCTCCACTATTTTTTCTTGTTTCAGTAGTACTTTCTAGGGTTTTTTACCTAGAAGGTTGACAACCTTTTATGGCTTTCTTTGGAGGCCACCTGTGTTGATGAACTCTTACAGAAAGTTAACTATCCATGCTGTTCCTTGAAGAGAAAGGAGTGACAGCTAGAAAATAAGGTACATAAAATTTCAAACTCCATCAGTTGTTAACAAGTTGAAAGTTTTGTTGTTGACATTTAGGAAAGTTATACACTGGTAATAACTTTATTTTGAATCTCAAAGCATTAAAGATTGCCATATCAAAAAACTAAGTGGTAACAGCAGTGAGTGGATTCTTTAGATATGCAATTCTAATCCTTATAATAAAAATAACCAGGGCAGAATAAAGAGAGTTGGGAATTCAAACTCTGCTTAACATTCCTTATAGTTGCTACACAGGTTTCTGGAGTGGTGGCATGCTTATTATACTTAGCTTATAACAGATGAAATATATTTGAAGAGGACAATGGGTATAAAGCATGCAACTTCAGTATCTGGCCTATAGTGAGTATTCAATAAATAACAGTCGCTATTATTTCATTAAATTTCATTCAAGGGCAGAAGTTAAGCCAGATATTCATAGCATTGCCTAAATGAGAGAGGCCCCATGAGCTATTTACTTCCTCAATGAGGTTCTGATGTCATACAAATTTATGCCAGAAATTAAGTTCAGTTCATTTACATAATCTAGCTCTTTAAGATCTTTGCTTATTTGTGTTTGGTTTGGTTGTATTTTCTTAGATTATTATGTTATTCTTCATCTGTACCTAGAATAATTTTCCCTTCACTTTGTGAACTTCTTGTCCACCATTCAGGACTAAAGCTAGACCTCGCTTCCTCCAGAAGACTTCTTTATTCTCTTCTTGACAACACAGAGGGAAGGTACCCCTGCTTTTTCATATTGTCTTGGCCACATCTTTCTCCATCACAGTTAGTCAACTGTGATATAATGCTTCGTTTTACTATATCCTCCCTGTATTCTGTGTTGCTTAAGGGCAAGGACCTTGAATTGATATACATAATGCCAGACATGTCAATTCCCTTTTAACCAATATAATCATATTTCTATTTGGGTTGGAAATTTCCTGAACATTTGCTCAATGTCTTTATCAAGATGAAGAATAAAAGATGAAATTTACTGAGCATTTAATACCTGGCACCACCATGCTAAGGATTTTATTTGTGAATTCTCATTAAACTCTCTTAAAAAACCTTACAGAGAAGACTCTATCATGATCACTATTTTATGGAAGGAGCAATTGAGTATTGGAGAGCAAAGGTAGCTGGCTAAATAAGCAAAATCAGTAAATGACAGAGTCATCATTGACACCTATGTGTTCTGACCCCAAAGTCCTACATTTAACCAAAGTCATATTGCCATCTATAATATGTTCCATTTGCAACTCAAATCCTATTTAAGCTCAACCACAGTGTGCATTAAAATACATACCTGGCCGGGCACGGTGGCTCAAGCCCGTAATCCCAGCACTTTGGGAGGCCGAGGCGAGCGGATCACAAGGTCAAGAGATCGAGACCATCCTGGCCAACATGGTGAAATCCTGTCTCAACTAAAAATACAAAAATTAGCTGGGTGTGGTGGCATGCACCTGTAGTCCCAGCTACTTGGGAGGCTGAGGCAGGAGAATTGCTTGAACCCGGGAGGCAGAGATTGCAGTGAGCTGAGATTGTGCCACTGCACTCCAGCCTGGCACCTGGCGACAGAGTGAGACTCTGTCTCAAAAAAAAAAATACATACCTATGCACACAGACACCCACACCCCCCCATGCATATCATATGCTAAAAAATAAGTCAATACATAATAGCACTAAAAATTACATGCAAAAAGTCTTTCAGGCAAGCATGACTAGTTTCAGGACTTGTGAATTCTGTAGGCATCTCAAAATCTGAAGCAAGGTGACAGATGATAACTGAGACAGTTTCTGATCATGCTAACTAGCCTTGATTTGATGGGAGGGAAAAATCAACACACAGGTGATCTAAGGGAACTCCAGATGGACTCCACCAGAGTGAATGAGGAGGCAGATTGATGGCA
Source organism: Cheracebus regulus (assembly GCA_963574635.1). Lineage (NCBI taxonomy): Eukaryota > Metazoa > Chordata > Mammalia > Primates > Pitheciidae > Cheracebus > Cheracebus regulus. The sequence continues at coordinate 35,510 of CAUYQU010072875.1, read as the reverse complement.
GATGAAAATTAACTCCAGAAAGGATGAAATAATGTGTGGGTAAAACATCAGATCAACTTTCCGGTGCAGCATTCAGGATTTTCTTTTAACCTCAGTACAAAAAGTCAGTTCATAGTACTTCACTGTCACAGGAGCCTAGTGTGAATTTAAGAGGGTAAATATTACAGAAGGATAACTTTCCCCGTGTAACCTGCATCTGTCGACACCTGGACTGTAAACTGACCAAATGTTCTATGGAGAAAATAGTTTAGAATTATTTTGGAGTTACTTTGATGACGTTCTTCACTGTGAAAAACCAATTTTCAAAAAGAAAACAGGATGCTTGGCAGAATGTGAAAAGGGGCAGGACCTAACACCATGCTGAAGCATTACATTTGATTTTACTGTGTGTGCCTTAGAACCAGAACTGAAGCAGTCTTGGAGTGAAAGCAAATAATCTTTTCCTATGTAAGGAGCAATATCTGGACCAGTATCCAAGGACTTTAAAGCAGTATGGTGTGATATGTAGTCATGCATTTAGATTACATAGATATGACAAAGAGTTACTATTGTCATTTTTGCTAAGAGAAGACACTAGTAAGTACTATTTTAATATTACCATGTACCGTAGGACAGGGACAGTGAAGATCTGTTTCCGTCTTCTGTTTATACAATTTTACAAAACCAGAACTGGAGTCACAAGGAAGTAATGTCAAATAATATATAAAAGGAAATTTTTCATCTCTGCAGTATATGATCAACTTGGGGCAATCAATGAAGGTCAAGGTGCCAAATACTGAGGCTGGAGTTATAAGGAAGCTAATTTTAAGATCAACAGTAACAGTGACAATAGAGTAGGAAGTCAGGAGTGCTCAAACCCAAACTCAAGATATAGACACATATCGTATCTTAAATGATATGTTATCATTAACATCATATTCATATCATTTTCATATAACATCATATCATATGATGTAAATAATAATATCATATCTTAAATGATATTATTTATGATATGAAGCTATTTGTTCATATCTTGAGTTTGGGTTTGATCTTAAGAAGCTCTGTTTTAACCTTCATTCATTGTCTCTAAACTGGAAATCTGAGCTATGGGCTTTAGAAACCAAGCACAGTCATTTTTTTTTTTTTTTTTTTTTTTTGAGATGGAGTCTCACTCTGTCACCCAGGCTGGAGTAGTGGCATGATCTCAGCTCACTGCAACCTCTGCCTCCCAGGTTCAAGTGATTCTACTGCTTCAGCTTCTCAAGTAGCTGGGACTACAGGTGCACACCACTAGACCCACCTAATTTTTGTAGTTTTAGTAGAGGAGGGGTTTCACTATGTTGGTCAGGCTGGTCTTGAACTCCTGACTTCATGATCTGCCAACCTCAGCCTCTCAAAGTGGCATTAACATATTTAAAGGCAGATTATTTCAATTTAAGCATCAGAGAAATGACAGAGCATGGGACATTTTCATTTTTCTACTAAAGCAAATATGATCTTCCTTTATTGTTGACCATTTTCTATGAAGAATGGTCTTTCTTACTAGTAAAAATTTAATAATAGTTAAAGTCATTTAAGCTATGAATGTTTCTAAAGTAGTTTAGAATTCAAAGAGACTTATTTAAGAAAATAATATGAGGTTCATTTTATTTTTCACTACATATCAATTACTGATAAAATAAAGCTTATTCTTTTTTTGAAATCATAACATTTTAATGTATGCGATTTTTAATACCCATGGAAAAGCACTATTTGCTCCTTCTAATTTTTCTAGATCTGAGTTCTGATATTAAAAGAAAATGACTGAGAAACTAGTTTTAGTAGACAGAATAATGCTCCCACCCACCCAAAGATACCTATGACCTAATTTGTGAGTGGATTACCTTTGGTTACAAAGGGGACTTTGTTGATATGATTAAGTAAAAAATCATGAGATGGGAAGATCCTCCTAGATTATGTAAGTGAGTCTTATATAATCACAAGGATCCTGATAAGAGAGAGGCAGAGGTTTCGGAGTCACAGGAGGACACATGATGACAAAAGCTGAGGTGAGACACACACATACACGCGTGCGCGCGCACACACACACACAGAAAAAGAGAGAGAGAGAGTGACAGAGAGAGAGATTTGAAGATGCTATGCTGCCTACTTTAAAGATAGATTAAACAACCATGAGGTCAAGAAATGGAGGTGCCCTCAAGATGATGGAAAAATGCAAGGAAATTAATTCTCCCTTAGATCCTCCAGAAGGAAGACAGCCCTGCCATCATTTCGAATTTAGGACTTCTGACTTCTAGAAATGTAAAATAAGAAATTTATGTTGTTTTAAGTCACTAAGTTTATCACAATCTGTTACAGCAACAGTAGAAAATAAATACAAACCATGGCACTGGTAGTGAGGTGCTTCTGTTAAAAAAAATTAAAATGCAGAAGTGGCTTTAGATTTGGGCAATAGAAATAAACTGAAAGAATTTTGAGGACAGTGAAAAGTTTAGATTTCCTTAGACTTTCAGTGAAAATGTGGATGACTCTTCTAGTGAAAACTTAGATGACAGTGAGGAACATGGTAGAAAAATATGTATTTTCTCACAGGATAGGGCTTTCCATGTCTTCCCTTTAAGACATGGAGTCTCTCCCCACCCTGGACTGGCTATGAGACTTCCTCTGGTAAGTAGAAGTGATGATATGCTACTTCAGAGTCTAGGACTCAAAAAACCATGCATGTGTCTATTTTTTCTCCTGGAACATGGTCACTTTCATGAGAATAAGCCAGGCTAACTTGCTAGAAGATGAGATACCATGTGGAAAAGAGACAACTCATCCCAGTCCAGTCCATACTAGATCAACCAGAATCCAACTACTCTGCAGCCGACTGCCAACTCAGAGTGAGTACATCAAAAATCCCCTTAGACTTACATAAACTACTACATCATGGTGTTTAAGCCACCAAGTTTTAGGGTGATTTGTTAACTGTTATGTGTACTATAGATACATTTAATCTTTCCACATATAAGTGAAGGAAGAAGTGACTGTTAGTCTCAAGGAGATTCATCAACTGAATCCTAATTCTCAGAGATTTTCCTTTCAAAATAATTAGGGCTCCTCATTTGAACCACTGCATTAGTTTACACTTGGTGATGTAACAAACTACTGGCAATCCAATGGCATGAAACAATATACTTCTATTATTTTACAATTCTGGAGTTCAGAAATCCTAAAATCATGCATCTTTTAAAATCCAGATCTGCTGAGAATCTCCAAAATTATGTAGTCCTGGTTTTGCTTAAAAGGTCTTCCCTCAATGTGTCTCTTTTCTCATATTTTACTATAAGCAGCAATCAGAAACAAGGCCATACTTTCAATACTTTTCTTAGAAATCTCTTCAGGTAAATATCTAAAGTTACTGTGACCCATTCTGCTTTCCACATATTGATAGGAAACAATTCAACTATGCTTTCTGCCACTATATAACAAGGATCCCCCTTCTTTCAGTTTCCAATGACATGTTTTTATTTTCTTCTGAACCCTTACCAGTAATGCTTTTAAAGTTTATATTTCTACCAAGAATTCATTTATAATTATTTAAATATCCTGTATGGAAAGGCATAGTTACTGAAATGAGTGGAAACAAATGTCAATATATTTGCATTAATCTACTACTATGCTCAAGACAAAAACAATGGTGATAGTTCCTCAAATAGAAGTTAGGCCCAGGAACCTACAAAACTTCAGTTTTCAAAGTCCTTCAACCAATATATAAGCCAAGAGAAAAAGGAAGAGAAAGAGGTAACAAGAGTATGAGATTGATTCAGTGTTTGTTTTGTTTTGTTTTGTTTTTTTGAGATGAGCTCTAGCTTTGTCAGCAATGCCATCTCGGCTCAATGCAACCTCCACCTCCTGAGTTCAAGTGATTCTTGTGCCTTAGCCTCCCAAGTAACTGGGATTATAGCCATGCACCATCATGCCTGGCTACTTTTTGTATTTTTAGTACAGAGTTTTTCCATATTGGCTAGATTGGTCTCAAACTCCTCACCTCAAGTGATCCTCCTTCCCAGACTTCCAAAGTGCTGGGATTTATCCACTGCACCTGATCTGATTCAGTGACTGATTCATTGCAAAGCAGGAATGACAGACTACAAAGCTTTAGTGTTCCTTAAACACTTCTGGGTAAATAAGGAAATGAAGGCAGAAATCAAGAAATTATTTGAAACTAGTGAGAACAAAGACACAACATACCAGAATCTCTAGGACACAGCTAAAGTAGTATTAAGAGGAAAGTTTATAGCACAATATGCCCACATCAAAAAGTTAGATCTCAGATTAATATCTAACATCAGAACTAGTGAATCAAGAGCAAACCAACCCCAAAGCTAGCAGAAGATGAGAAATAAAATCATAGGAAATTGAGATGCAAAAAACATATAAAGAATCAACAAATCCATGAGTTTGTTCTTTGAAGGAAATGATCACATAGACTACTAGCTAAATTAACAAAGACAAAAAGAGAGATCTAAATAAATGCAATCAGAAATGACAAAGGGGACGTTATCCCTCACCCAACAGAAATACAAAAACTCTCAGAGAGTACTATGAACACCTCTATGAACAGAAGTGAGAAAACCCAGAAGAAATGGAAATATACAATATTTTAAGATTGAACCCAGAAGAAACTGAATTCCTGAACAAACCAGTAATGAGATCTGAAATTGAATCAGTAATGAAAAGCTGACCTACCAGTAAAAGTCCAGGACCAGCCAGATTCACAGCCAAATTCTACCAAGAGCATAAAAAAGAGCTGGTACCATCCCTACTGAAACTATTCCAAAAATTGAGGGGGAAGTACTCCTCACTAACTCATCCAAAGAGCCCAACATCATTGCGTATCAAAACTTGGCAGAGACACAACAAAAACAAAAAACCTCAGGCCAATATATTTGACTAACATAAATGCAAAAATTCTCAACAAAATACTAACAAACTGAATCCAGCAGCACATCAAAAAGCTAGTCCACTGTAATCAAGTGGGCTTTATCCCTGGGAGGCAAAGTTGTTTCAACATATGCAAATAAATAAATGTGATTCAATGCATAAATAGAAATAAACACAAAAACCACATGATTGTCTCAATAGATGTAGAAAAAACTTTCAATAAAATTCAACATCACTTCATGTTAAAAACCCTCAACAAAATGGCATTGAAGGAACACCCTCCAAAATATAATAAGAGTCATCTATGAAAAACCCACAGCTAACATCATACTGAATAGGCAAAAGATGGAAAAATTCCCCTTGACAACTGGGATGCCATCTCTCACCACTCCTTTTCAATATAGTATCAAAGAAGGATGCCCTCTCTCACCACTCCTTTTCAATACAGTACTGAAGTCCTAGCCAGAGCAATCAGGCAGGAAAAAAAAAAGGCATCAAATGGAATAAAGAAAGTCAAACTACTCCTGTTTACAGATGATTCAATACCTAGAAAACCCCACAGTCTTTGCTCCAGAGCTGCTTGATCTGATACACAACTTCAAAGTTTCAAGATACAAAATCAAAATACATAAAAGGGTAGCATTCCAATATATCAATAACATTCAAGCTGAGAGACAAATCAAGAATGCAATCCCACTTACCGTTGTCAGAAAAAGAATAAAATATCTAGAAAAATAGCTAACCAAGGAGGTGCAAGAGCTCTACAGTGAATCACAAAACACCGCTCAAAGAAATCAGAGAGGACATCAACAAATGAAAAAGCATTCCATGCTTGTATAGAAAGAATCAGGGTTGTTAAAATGGCCATACCTTCCAAAGCAATTTATATATTCAGTGCTCTTCCTATCAAACTGCCAATAACATTCTTCACATAACTAAAAGAAATTATTTTAAAATTTATGTGGGACTGAAAAAGAGCCCAAATAGCCAAGGCAATCTTAAGCTAAAAATAGCAAACAGACACAAGAACAGAAAATCAAACACGACATGTTCTCACTCATAGTGGGTGTTGAACAACAAGAACACATGGACACAGGGAGGGCAGTATCACACACTGGGGTCTGTTGAGGGGAAAGAGGAGAGGAACAGTGTGGGGCAGGGAGTTGGGGAGGAATAACATGGGGATAAATTCCAGATACAAGTGATGGGGAAGAAGGCAGCAAACCACACTGCCATGTGTGAATTTATGCAACAATCTTACATGTTCTTCACATGTACCCCAAAACCAAAAATGCAATAAAAAAAAATTTAAAAAAAAATAACAAAACTGGAGGCATCATGTTACCTGACTGCCAACTATACTACAGGGTTACAGTAACAAAACCAGGATAGTAGTGGTACAAAAACAGACACATAGCCCATTGGGAAAAGAATAAAGAGCACAGAAAATGCCACACACCTACACCCATCTGATCTCCAACAAAATTGACTAAAACAAGCAATGGGGAAAGGATTCCCTATTCCATAAATGGTGTTGGGTAACTGGCTAGCTATATACAGAAGAATGAAACTGGATCCATTCCACACCATGTACAAAAATGAACTCAAGATGCATTAAATATGTCAATGTAAAACCTAAAACTATAAAAACTCTGGAAGATAACCAAGGCAATACCATTTTGGACATAGGCACTGGCAAAGATTTCATAAGAAAGAGGGCATAAGCAATTGGAACAAAAATATAAAATTGATAAACAGAATAAACTAAAGAACTTCTGCACAGCAAAACAAACTATCAACAGAGTAAAGAGATGACCTGCAGAATGGGAGAAAATATTTGCAAACTATGCATCTAATCAAGGTTAAATATCCAGAATCTATAAGGAACTTAAACAAATTTACAAGCAAAAACCAAACAACTCCATTAAAAAGTGGGCAAAGGATATAAACAGACACTTCAAAAGATATACATACACATGGCCAACAAGTATACAAAAAAATGTTCCATGTTGCTAATCATTAGAGAAATGCAAATCTAAACCATAATGAGATGTTATCTCACACCAGTCAGAATGGCTATTATTAAAAAGTCAAAAAATAACAGATGCTGTTGAGGTTCTGGAGAAAAGGTAGTGCTTATACACTGCTGGTGGGAATGTAAATTAGTTCAGTCTTTGTGGAAACCAGTTTGGCGATTTTTCCAAAAACTTAAAACAGAATTACCATTCAACCCAGCAAACCCATTATTGGGTATATACCCAAAGGAATCTAAATCATTCTACGATAAAGATATACACATGCTTATGTTCACTGTAGCACTGCTCCCAATAGCAAAGACATAGAATCAATATAATCACCCAAACGTCCATCAACAGCAGACTGGATAAAGAAAATGTTGCACATATACACCATGGAATACTATGCAGCCATTACAAATAATGAGATCATGTCCTTTGCAGCAACATGGATGTAACTGGAGGCCATCATCCTAAGCAAACTAACACAGGAACAGAAACCAAATACTGCATGTTCTCATATATATGGGGGAGTTAAATACTGAGTACATATGAGCACAAGGAAACAACAGACACTTGGGCCTACCTGAGGGTAGTGGATGAGAGGAGGGTGAGGTTCAAAAAATACCTATCAGATGCTACACTGGTTATCTGAGTGATGAGATAATCTGCACACCAAATCCCAGTGACAATTTACCTATATAAGAAATCTGCACATGTAAGCCTGAACCTAAAATAAAAGAAAAATAAACAAACAAATAAAATAATTTTTAAAAGCTTGAGTGTTACTCCTATACTGACTGGAAATCAGTCACTGATAAATGTTTTATTGCTTCTGGGGTGCCTTTTCCCTTGCCAGAAAGACAAAATTCCCCCTTCATCAACAGCATCTGCTATTTCAGAAAATAATCTTCTGACATATTATCATTATTAGGTTTAGTTTGAGTATATTGAGTAATCTCTCTTTTAAAAACAAACTATATAATAAACTCTTAAATAGAAAAAATATATGCAATTAGTCTGAAAATCAACTGAAATTGAACAGAACTTTCAAATAAGAGCTACCATATTACATTTTCAATTTCCTAGAAATAATATCACACTATACTCCAAAATAATAAGTACCTAAATGGCATCACAAAATACCTTAACAGAGAAATGTCTGAAAGACTAGAAATATTTTTACTCAAAGAAGAAATCTGGTAACTCATATCTTGCCACCACCACCATGATTTCACAAAAAATAATTCAAGATCTGTTGGCTAGATCAACACCAACAGACAAGATTGTAAAGATGCTTCAGAATCTACCATGGTTCAATAGCTGAGTTCTACCTAATCAATACCAATATTAGTTAGATTTTTCCAGACCCAAAAATATTTTTTGTAAGTTGAGCTAAAATTATTGCCAAACAATGAACACTTTCACCTGCCTGCAGTAATATGAAAGTTACTTGTTTAATGAAGGTTATCCAACTTAATCTTCATTACAACTCATGATGTGAGCATTTTTGTCTCATTTCAAAGTGATTAAATAATTTATGTATGGTTATACCACCGCTAAGGTGTAGGGTTGGGATTCTATCTAAAGTCAAAGGAAATCATCCCTCAGCTTCTCTTACACTGCCTCCTATGTGTATGTAAATGTGAAAGTGATATGCTGAAGAGTGAAACCCAAGATTTAAAGGCAAAAATGTGTGCTTAATAGTAATACCTAGAAGCTTTCTAGTGCCATAGTCATTAATGGAGTTCACAAAATCTCTGTGAGTCCCTGCATCCTGGACACATGTTATATTTGCACTCCTTTCTTTCATGGTGGGATAGGGTCAGGTGGTAGATCCGGCTACTGAGTGGGGAGAAGTTACACGTGAGTTAGTTACTTGGCGAAAGAGTGGCCAAAGCCTTTTTTCCTTTGGGCAGTAATCAGCAAAGTTAAACATGGTAGATGCTCCATCAGCCTGGTTCTGGACTGACTAACCTGGAAACAATGGGAAAGTCCCTGCCTGCCCATGTTAGACAGATAGTGTTAGCCAGAAATAAATTGTTGATTTAGGGATGTTGACTACAGCAGCATAGTCTATCATTTCCTGATACTCATGATGTTTATTTCTCTCCAACAGAAGACACTGTGTAGCTTGCACCAGACCCATAAATTACTCTACCTGTAAGTAACTAACCTCAACATTGCAACAAATCACAGGGGAGGCTAAACCAGGTATGTCCAAAAAGCAGAACTGACTTATATCCTGACATAAATACAATAAGAAGACATTTCCAGGTAATAAAAATATAATAAATATGATTGTGTTTCTCGTATCACAGAGTTTCAGTTATATTATTATTTTTTTGAGATGGAGTCTCGCTCTATTGCCTAGTCTGGAGTGTAGTGACATGACCTCTGCTCACTGCAACCTCCGCTCACTGCAACCTCCGCCTCTCAGGAGTGTAGTGGCATGATCTCTGCTCACTGCAACTTTCCACCTCCCCAGTAGCTGGGATTACAGATGCCCACCATCATACCATCTAATTTTTGTATTTTTAGTAGAGATGAGGTTCCACCATGTTGGTCAGGCTGGTCTCAAAATCCTGACCTTGTGATCTGCCAGCCTCAGCCTCCCAAAGTGCTGGGATTACAGGTGTGAGCCATCACACCAGACCAAGTTTCATCTTTTTTAAAAATTAATTTCTAATCTATCACAGACCCAATATATGATCGCACTGTATGAGTTCATATGATCACACTGACTGGTTCATAGCTAGAGGGCACGCTGACTAGTTCACAGCTGGTGACTCTGTGACTCACCACATGAATTTGACAACACCTGAAGGTGTTTGATGAGATGTGCTTAGATGCTGTGACATTACCAAATTGTTATTAAAATTTTTTAAAGTTTACTTTCAATTTCTATACCTATTTTGTTACAGACCAGTAACCAAATGATTGTAGTAACTCACCAGTTTAGGAAATCGTACTTTGAGTAGCACTGCTGGAGTAACAATACTTCCTTGGCTTGTCTTTAAAGTAAACTTTGCATTTGGGTAACCAGAGACTCAGGACATTCCATAACTGGTTAACATAACTGACATAAAAACTGTGTTGAATATCATGGGGTAAAAACAATATAAATACCCTGAAGAGTATTAGCAGAACTCTGGAGATGAAATGAGCAATTGGGATACTGCAGATCATAAATATTTTCCTTAGCCATAATTATGAAGCATTTTACTAATTCCTAATGGGAAAGAATGAACAGTTAAGGTAAAAAACACCTTGTATTATGTATAGTTCATTGCTTAGAAAACACTCTTTGAGACAGAGTAAACTACACATAGTTCTTACTCCCTACACTAGGTTGGTGTTCTCAGGTATTCTTTTGTGGTTTTAAAAACCAATTTCTATGGAGATACTAAATATATTGTATAGAGAATCCTGGACAGTGGACCCTAGATTGACAGTTGTCATCAGAGTTCTGGTACCCAGTTGGAGCAGACAGAGCAAAAACAACTTAGATAGAAAGGTGCCTTAGTATAGTTTATTCCTATTTAAGCTCTCTACACGTATTATAATCCTTTTTTTTAAATTGGCGTGTACGTACCCACAAACACACATATATAACATTTACGTATGTATACTAGGGTTTTCCATCATTGGTATTGTTGGCATTTCAGGCCAGTAATCCTTTGCTATAGGAGCTATTCTACTGATTATAGGATGTTTAGAAGCTCCCTCAGACTCTACCCTCTAGAGACCAATATCATAGTCCCAGTTGTGACAATCAATATCTATTCAGATATTGCCAAGTATCCTATGGAAGATTGCTACCATTTGAAAATTACAAATATATATAATACATATTATATACAGTAATATACTATACATTTTTAATAAATAATTTGATTTCTTGGGAAAACTTGCATAACTCTATTAAGATTAATCAGAAAGCCAACAGATACATTATTTTTATGGAAGCAGAATGAATCCAGATATTTAGTCTCACTTTTTCAATATTTTATATTTCATACAAATATTTTAAAGGTGCTTAAATCACATCCTGATTAAGATTTCAACATACTATATTAGGCAATGGTGTCTGTCAAGCAAATTTCCAAATATCACCAAAAAAATAAATGTTAGATATAAAATATTTATTCAATGTGGATGGGAAGGAGAAAATCATGTCGAGACATGTGGTTGCACATCTATATTCCAATATGTGGAAAAACTAGTCTGAAGACATTTTTAAACTTTCCTCCCAAGACTAGAGGCACCGCACCTTTAAACGGAGCTAGGTGCGGTAACCTGCAGAACTCTCATGGAATGCAGCGTGTTCCGGGATTCTGTCTAGTCAGGCCTCTGGCAGGGCTGTGGCAGCTTTGTTTGTGGGCAGGCGGCCTCCTCACATTTCTGTTACTTTATCCTTAAGGAAGTTGCCATGGAGACTGGCATGGAGATGGCAGTCAGCCAGGCAGAGAGTTTTAAGTTGGAAGAAACACACTCACACACATTCAAGTTCTTACTCACACATGCTCCCAAAATAAACACATCCTTGCGTGTACATAATCAACTTTACAAAATACGCTTAGCGTCATTGCCTATTTGCGTAAATGGTTAAACCGTTGTTTCTTTTCTCACTTGCCCCAAAAGACAACACCAGATAAAGAGCAGTTAATGAAGTAGGAAAATAGCACCTATTAAAAGTAATCCATCACAGCTCATGAACACCCAGCTAGTAGGCATCTGATTGCAAAATCTGTTTTCTTGGCAAAGGAGTCATGAGAAAGAAAAGTAAAGTGGTACAGTAAATGAAGAATTTCTTTATTTGGTGAAAACAAATGTGATTTGGTCAACTTAAATATTATCAAAAGTGGTCCAACATTTTATTTTATTTTCATAAACAAACTGTAAAAATAACACAGAGCTTTGAAGATTTGTATTTTAATTTTGGAAGGGCAGCAGAATTGACATCTTCAGCATTCTGAAAAGCCTCAAATTCTATCCAGTACTTGGTATTTGGAGTACTTTCCACAGCAACCTTCAAAGTCAAGGTATTTTGTCAAAAACAATGATAAAATTCTGAAGTACATCTACGTTGGTTAGAGGGAAATTCATAAAAGTCATAAATCCTTGAGAATTATCCCAAAACAGCATCAGAGATTTGAATGCTACTAGTGCCTAAATGGCTTAGTGTTTACTTAGAAAATAAATCTCTGTATGTAATATGCAATTAATAAAACTAAAGCTTTCTATGTGCTTTTATTTCAGAATGGACAATATGCAAGAAAGTATTGCTGTAATTGAGATTATTAGATTGAGAACTGTACAAACAAGCATTAAATAGTAAATGAAAATGGAAGGAAAATATTCAAAATGAAATGTTTCCTTCTGTTATGAAAGTAGTGTTGACTATCCAAAGATTTGCATTTCCATATGTAACCAACTAAATAATAAAACACTGACTACCGTGAATTTTATGTTTTTTTTTTCTTTCTTAAAAGGACAAATTGTCTTGCTGAGTGGGCTTCTGTGTGCTCATGATAAGCCAACCCTAAGCAGTTCACTTAAGGATTAAGTTGAAGCTTTGTTTTCAAGGTTTAGAGAACACTGCACAGTCTCACTTTATAACTACCACATGTATGACAAACGCTAGTGTTTTATAGTCCTTCTGATGACAAGCTGTGCATGGATTTTACATGGTCTTTTTGTCAGTATATAAATACAGCCTGCAGAGGTTATGAGGAAACTACACAGTTATTAGTGTTGGTATGCACCATGAAAATGCTATTGAAATCAGCTTGTGGTCGATGTGTTAGTTTCTACAACAGAACCACTCATCTCTATTTCGTTCCTTCCCTGATGAATGATATAACAACAAAAAGGTAAGAGGCTGCCTAGACAGATGTAATTTATCCAAACTGTCTGTTCCTATAACCCACTGAAAGAGATACTACGGTTTTTTTCTGCATATATGACCATGGAAAATGACTGTAATTACATAAAATGTTGTCACAGTGTTAATGACAATCCACTATACTGAGAGAAAAATTGATTAAAATCAGTTTTTTTTTCTTTTAAGGTGAAAGGCATGCATTGCAATAAAAAGGTGTTGGGTTTTTATAGAGTACAGAGTAAAAACGAAGTTTTCACTCTATGACATGACAATTCTAATTATTTTCTTTCATAAATTTACATGTACATGATTCTTAGTTAATTATCACAATGCAGTCCTCAAAGATATCTTGGAAAACATGTTCAGAAGTTCAGTTAAAATAGCACCACCATTGCTATTACCACTCTCCCTCCTCCTATACCCATCTCTAAACTTTGGGCATTATTTTTAGCAGGAATGAATGTGAAAATGTTCAATAAGGGCTATGGCTTTCAACTTTTCACAACTGAAATGAGCACTGTGCCTGCAAGTCTCCATTGATACATTAGACTTTGACATTCATTCAATTAAAAGATTTACAAGTTAAAAAGCTTATGAAGTTAGTTAAGTTAAAAAGTATGCTAGACAAAAAAAAAAAAAAAAAAAAAAAAACCACCAAAAAGACAAAAATAGTAATTTTATTTCATAGCTGCAATTGCATGCAGTATAATTTTCCTTCCCTGAGGCAAAAAAAAAAGATAGGCATTTTATCACAAATTATTTAGTTTACATAAATAGCAATTTTTTCTAAAAGGGATATTAAAACTGAGTTCAAGTAAGGCAACACCAAGCTATAACCAATCTTGCTGTTTCTGTACCTCACTTCAAATTCCTGTACATCACTTGACCTTTTTTATCTATAAATTTGTTCTGACCATGAGGTATCCCTGGAGTCTCTGTAAATCTGCCTGATTCTGGGGGCTGCCCAACATGCAAATCATTCATTGCTCAATTAAACTCCTTTAACTTTAATTTGGCTGAAGTTTCTCTTTTATCAGATGGTGTCAGAAGTGGGATCCAAAGTGGAGCTTCTAGCAACCCCCAGAGGTGCTGAGTGAACACACAAAGTACCAGCAGGACCCACTGTGACCACTGATCTCTCAGAGGAGCTGGGGTTCGTGGTAAGCTCCCTCTCAGATTTCGGAGCTCCATGGATTTGCGTTTTGAGTTCTCTGAGTTTCTTTGAGCAAATTTCTGATCCAAACTGGGTTTGGAGTCATGGTACAAACTGGACTAGATCCAGGAACAGAAATTTGATCCAGGAATGAACTGGCTTGGATCCAGGCAGAGGTCTCTTATATCTGACTGAGTCAGAGAGAAACTGGTAGTAAGCAGTAATATTGCGAGTATTATAAAATTTGGCTTTTGAAAATTGACAGGAATTTTTGTGTCTTACCCCTTTCTTTCACTTTCTTTGTGTGCTTAGTTAGAACGAAAAATCAATGGCTAAGTTAATCAAAAGAACCTGAGAGTAAAGCCAATATTTACGTAAAAATGAGATTCTTAATTTCTGGAAAACTTAATTCTTTTTGGCTTATACTTTAGGCTTAGAAGGCAATGGAGTCTTACAGAAATGACAAAATCTTACTAAAGATAACTTACAGTGGAACATTCCAAATGAACAACAGTACACTAAAGTATATTTTTAAATGAGGGCTTTCAGTAAAGACCCTCTCAGCTAAGACAGGTTTGGCACTACAGGATGTCAACTGCTATTCTCTTTGGAATAATCTGCCTTGTACTCTTTGCTGATGACTGTGGGTTACAGGATTAGGCATGCACAGGATTGTGAGTTATAGGGAGGTTTTTCCTCCCTAAAAGGGAAAACAAAAGCTGATTAAACTGCTGGGAAAAAAAAAAGTCCCTTTGCTACCCAGAACCACCTGCCTGAAATTTTCAGTGTTGCTTCAATGGGTGGGTCTTTCTCTGGCCTCCCTTATCATTTTTGCCTTCCCCATCCGGCCACAGACAATACTTTTCTCTCTCTCCTTTCCCTTTCTTATCTTTTCTATTACTCAGGGCAACCATCTTGTCCAGAGACCATGTATTGAAACTCCTAGACTGAGGTTGAATTAAAGATGGTGGTGCCCCAAGGGGGGGCAAATTTAAGCCTTGCCAGTTTGATATTGGGTGCTTAGCAGAGTGGCTAATGTATGTTTTATCACATGTATTTTGCTCTGGCTAGAATGAAAAAAAGAAAATTTTCCTTTATGATGCAGTTTGGCCCCCAGGGCAATGGTGTTGCCAGCCAGATCACTAGGGCTGCTCCGGGAAAGGGAACGCAGAAGCCTGGCATGCTGGCAAAAGGGTAAGAATTTCTTACCAGTCAGATTTCTGACTTCTCTCTATGTAAATGGTTGAATGAATAGTTAAAAAAAAAAAAGTCCGTGTTTATCTCCTCTGTAAAGTTTTAATTAACACAAGAAAGAATTCTAAGGCTAGCCTTAAGCTGGTGTGTTTTGTGCTATTAATTCATTTTTCTGTGTCAAGGGGTGCTTCAGGATAAAACACAGGCTTAGAATACCTGTAAGCCCACTTTTCAAGATGACCCAGCAAGCTGGTCAGTCTCTTGACAGGTCTCTGAAACAAATAAGAAACTGGATGAAGTCTCCATCTTGTTTTATGTCCTTGAGAGCTTGACCTTGTAACCACATGGCAGTACTTTTGGTCTCCACTTTCCACCAAAGAGGAATTTTAGGGTTTATGTCATAGTTAGCTCTAAAAATTATCTTGAGTAGTTAAAAGCCCATAGTTAACTAGCTCAAAATTAATTACTCTAGATTCCTTCTGAGAAGTAAAATAGACACTGTCCTGTGCTGTAGCTTAATAGCTAGAGTTTTGCCCTTTCACAGTGGTGGTCAGAGTTCAATTCCCTGCTTAGGGAGTAAGTCTTTTCTGGTTTAATACCGGCAGGACCTTCTCTAGTCTCTTCTCTTCCAGGGACTATCTTAAATTTACCTTTCTCTGAGCAGTTAGGAAATTACCTTTGCAAAAGTTCAAAAGCCAGAAATATCAGCCATTTGGCGTGGCTAAAATCGTGTAATAAGAAATTTTAAAAGGACTTTATTAAAAAGTATGATGATTAAAAGTCAGCTTGATTAAAAGTAGATATTAAGGCTCTAACAGCCTGGACTCCTTGGGAAAGATGGGAGACATCAGAAATATCTTTCCTGGTCCTGTTCTTCCAAGGACTCCACCATAAACCAAATAACCAACTAAGAAACTTAAACACTGACAAATGAAAAATCTTACAACTACTATAGTAGTCTTCTTCTCTCTGTGTAATTATATATGTGTTGTGTGCAATGTTTATATAAAAGAGCTCTAATTAATGGCTTAAACAAAAATAAGCACTTAAATATTTTGAAAGGAAAATAACAAGTGTATTGCCTTTTAGTTCATGTGACTTAAGTAATCTTTGGGAAATAAAGATAATTTTAAAAATAATTGGTAAAATGAAGACATTTGGTCTAAATTATAAAGGTCAGATATTAAGTTTACTAAATGCTTTAAGATCAAATATTAAGTTTACTAAATGCTTTAAGATCATAAACTACTTCTTAGGCTTTTGAAAATTGTTCAGTTTACCTACCTTAGAGACGTTAGATTCTAGATAAGACCTGGGGACATGTGGAGTTAGCTATGCTGGAGAATCAGCCCTTATCAGCATTTCTGCCTGGTGTGTTCTATGCTAGGCTTCACACCTAGTACATAATTAAAATCCCTTACTTATCAAGGTTTTCACCAAAAGTAAAAGTCACTAAGAGTTAATATTTTAATATGTAATTGAGACTACTGAAAAAATAAGTTTACATACAAGATGTGTAAGGAGAATAAAATGTGTATTTGTAAGAGACTATAAGAAGGTATGGGAATGTAAAAGTTTGCCTGGGTTGGAGGGTTAAAGAATTGTTTTAAATTAAATAGAGCTAAAGGTTTGAACAAGTTGTGGAAGGCTTATATTGATTATAAGACAGTCTGTATCTGAACATATTGGCAAAAGTTAAAACGGCATTATTCAGGGTTTTTTTTTTCCCCCCCATAAATTGGACATTGGAATAGAAGCCCAACAGAGTTTTCTTGAAACATTGTTCTGCCTTGAGAAAAAAAATTGTAAAGGTTTATAAAAGTCTTACCTTCTGATTAAACTAATTAAAACTGAATAGATTTATAAAATATTAAAACTAGCTTTAACATTAAAAATATACTAACAGAAATATAAAATTTGGTTTTCACTTTTAAAAAGGATTTTTATATAAATAATATTAAAAGACACTGAAAGGTTTTTGTTTACCTTTTACATAAACTATGAAATAAAATGGTGGAGAAGGAAAGAAAGGAGACAGAGTCAGTTGGCCTTATGCCACCTTCACTGGGTCTTATGGAAAGCTGAGTCTCCTGTCTATCAGAGTGTTTTTTCCTTTTAAAAATTTTTTCAAGTTATCATTTTGGCTAAATGAGTAACTTCCAGTAACCTAAGATTCTATTTTGTACTATCTAATGTTGTAAACCTTTGGTATTTAACAAACCTTTCAAAATGAAGCTCTAGATTACTATGCTTAATCACCCAATACTGAAAATGTTTACATATTCAATTTGAATGAACTCCATGGTCTAAGTCAAATTACCTATGAAACCATAAAAATTCTAGAAGAAAACCTAGGAAAATGTCTTCTGGTTGTTACCTTAGGCAAAGAATTTTTGATAAAAAGATGCTTTTTAATGATAATCTGTGAATAATTAAACTGGAAATTCTTAACCTTTACAAATCTGAGTGATGATTGTCAGGTCTAGGATATACTCCTTAATCATGATGATACTAATAGTCACATTGGCAATAGTATTTTCATAATCTTTATTTAATATACAATGAGAAAATGTATCCTTTGAAAATATCTCCCAAAATAGTGAGTGTATAACTCCCTGGCCCACTTTGACCAATTTCTTATAGTTACCCCTATAAAATCTAGGATTACTCTATTTTCTATTATTATTTTTGAATGGTAAGTAAAGAGGCTGTATGATGGTGATCTTATGTTTAAAGAAATCTTTGTTTTTAGAAATCATACTATATTAGATTTTTTTTTAATTTTTGAAATTCAGCTCTTCAATCTTTCCTTTTATGTGACCAATGACATATAGCTCCAAAATACAAAGCAAAATAATAATAAAAAGACAGAAGGGAAATCAGGGACAAAGGTGAATATAAACTTTCATCAATAAGCATAATGTACATGTGAGGACTGAGTCATAAGCACCAGAAACCCAACTTGTACTATATAAAGGAAGAGGAGAATTAACTTATAGATTCCAAAGAGGGGGTCAATAACTGAACCCCAAGAGGGAAGACATACAAAAGGCTTTGAGGACCACTGGAATGCCTTCAGGGTTTATTATCTTTCTTAATTTCCTCTGCTTTTCTCTGTGAAAGAGGAGTCCAAATTTACAAAGCAAGTGGTAGAAGTGGAATTTTCAAGCAGCTCTTTTAATCACTCTACTCCACAGAATGTTAGTAACAGTGAAAATGGTGAGTAAATTCCAAGAATCTCATCAAAATTGAACATTTCAGAAAATACATATCCCATTAATTTTCTGGACCAAAACTGAAATTTGTAATTGACATTGTCAACAAAACATCAGGTGTTATGAAATTTAGACAAGGGTATGTTTCCTCTTTGCAACGTGGCCTTTTGGAGTTAAGGCTATGTGGCCAGCTGTTAGTATTTACCAACAGTGATCAATCTTTCATCAGAAGATGGGACCTGGAAAACAATTTACTTAAGATTGGAAAGTTTTTGGGAAACCAATGTTCATATGCATAGGAAATGAAAGCACAAAGATACACAGTGTTTCATTATCAAAGTCATTACACTGGCATCCTGGTTTTCTAGAAATGGTCCTTTCCTGAGTTCCTATATTTAGGTTTGTATGTGATGAGAAAACAAAGCCTTTCAAAATGAATTGGTTAATCAGTGTGCAAACAAAGATCACCATCTGGGACTAAAATAGCATCTGCTAATAACTTAAAGTGTATTAATATTTTATTTAGCCATAAGCATATGTTAATTATATGAATGGATTTCAATCTAAATAATTTTTGCATTTATTTTTTAAGGTGATTAATCAATCATTTTGAAATAGCCAATTAAAAATTTCGGTGTTTAAAAAGGTAACTGTTACATTCTGTTAACATAACCATAAAGTGTAAGCTTTTTCTGGCTCCACATTTGTGGTCAACAGAACCCACATTCTATTGCATCAGTCCTTGGAAACAAAGAGAAACCCTCAGTTATCATGCCAGACAGAGTGTTAACTATAGCACCTCAGTTACTATACATAAACTTCTGAGGAATGTCCAGTTGGTTGGTTGGTCAATTTAGTTTTTACAGTGGAATAAAAAACATTTTAATGGAAGTCAGCTCAGTGAGTAAATTGGGAAAAAAAATGTTTTCTGAGTAGCCAGCAGCAGGGACTCAAAGACTTGGACAGATAAAGCCCATTTTAGTAAATGTTGAAGACAAAACCTTATTTTAAATTTGACATAATTAATTCCACACTACTTTTTATTCATCTGAATAAAAACAATGGTTCCACATCAAACATTTATCATTCTGAAGTATTTTTATGCAGAAGGGTGATTTCTTTTTTTAAAATTAGTTTCCCGTGATAGCAAGGCTTTCACTTAGATTATACAGAAAATGATTTTGCTTAACATTAAACTACTAAACATCAGCCAAGACTAATTTTCTTTTCCTGTATTGATATATTTGTGCAAATAAGCTTCCCTTTTGCTTTTTCTTTTCTTTTCCTTTCTTTCTTCTTTTCTTTTTGAGATGGAGTTTCACTCTTCTTGCCCAGGCTGGAGTGCAGTGGTGCAGTCTCGGCTCACCACAACATCCACCTCCTGGGTTTAAGCAGTTCTTCTCCCTCAGCCTCCTGAGTAGCTGGGATTACAGGCATGTGCCATCATACCTGGCTAATTTTGAATTTTTAGTAGAGATGGGGTTTCTCCATGTTTGTCAGCCTGGTCTAAAATCCCCGACCACAGGTGATCTGCTCGCTTCAAATTACTAGGATTACAGGCGTGAGCCACCATGCTCAGCCTCCTTTTGCTTTTTCTTTGGCTAACATGGGGAAGAGTTGCAAAGAAGTTGGGAACATAACCATGTTTCTACTACATAGATAGCATTTCAAACAAAATTTTCTGTGGATCCCTCTCACAGCCCACTCACTACAGGAGCAGAACCTTGATGCCAGTTATTCCTCACTTTGATGTGGATGGATCCAAAATGAAGTGTGCATCAGAGGCAGCCTCACAATACTGGATGAACAACAACAAAAACCCCATAATAGTCATAAAAGCTGCAAATCAAAGCAAGAGTGAGAGAGAGGGAGAAAGGGCACTGGAGGCCTTTGCTTGGGGCCAGACCTCACTACAGAGCAGGGTAAGCTTGACTTATGTTCAGCTCAAGAAAAACGTGTATTCATTACCTTTATTTTAAAAGACAGAGCATAAATAGAGCAGAGGAACAGGTATCATAAAATAGAGGAATGGGAAATGGACTGGTAGTCAGAAAGCAAAATGTCAAAATTCTTCAGAACACTGACTCCGTGGGGTTGGGGACAGCACAGCACCAAGCTACAGGCCTCAGTGCCAGTATCTCCTGCACACATCTGAGGTACTTTGGGTCACAAGGCTAATAGCAAAGCTTAAATTCTGCAGAACGATGCAGAACTCATGCTAGAGACGTGAGACCGAAATATTATCAATTTAACAAACACTTGAAAAGGTGCTTAACCTCGTGAGTCATCAGGAAAAAGCAAATTAAAACCGCAGTGATGTACCTAAACATATCAACTATGTTGCAAACATTTAAATAACCAACAATACCAAATGTTGTCAAGGCAGTAACTTACATATACTACTGGCCCAAAACCAGTTTGAAGTATTTTGGGCATAGGCATCTGAGCTGAGTATATATACACATATAACCCAGCAACTCCAGTCCTACAAGTATAACCAACAATTGTATATGTATGTGAATCAAGAGACTTGTTCAAGAATGTTCAGAACAGCATTATTTGTAATAAGCAAAAACCAATGAATAAAAGTCTATCCCAAGTAAAAAATATAAATATAACATACCATGCAATATTATACCATAATGAAAATGAACAGACTGACGTTTTATGGAAAAACCTGCATGAACCTCATGAACAAAATGCAGAACAAAAGCCAATCATGAAGGAGTATATTCTCTATGGTTCTAGTTATCTAAAGATCAAAAAGAAATAAAACAAATCTATGTTGCTAACAGGCAGGAGAGTGATTACCTTTGGTGGTAGTTACTGGAAGGCGGCATGAGGGGGATAAGGGAGATTATGTGGCTTCTGATGTTAATAACACTCTAGTTCTTGATCTGGATTGTGACTTGATATGGGTATCTTCACTTTGTGACAACACATCAATCGATACACTTATCTGTGTGCTTTTCTATATTTTTCTTCATAAAATACATTGAATTTTTTAAGTCACCAATAAATTTCCTAGGCAGATGAAGGAGAGTGGACAGAAAAATGAGAAATAGTAGCAGGGTAATGCCTATAAAAGAAGGGGCCTGGGTAGTCAAGCAGGGGTGCTTTCTGTACCCATTCTAGAAATGTTTGCCAAGAGCACACTTTCTACTAGGAAATGGAAAGCTCTTTCATTTCAACTTTGCTCTGTCTCTTACTGGCTCTGCAATCTTGGGCTAGTAAGTTGAACTCTCTAATACCTATTTTTCTCATCTGTAGAGGTAACTTGTAGCTTTATTGAAAAGATTAAATGAATGAGGAAAAGTTTCAAGAAAATACCTAGAACATCTCTTGGTACACAGCTGATAATCAACAAATAAGTCCTTTGTGACTTTCTCCCTTTATTCAGTTAGTTCATAGGAGAAACTATTGAAGAAAAGAAAAAATTAAAATCTCATGTTCTCAATTTATTAACATCATAGAAGATACTTTTTTATGAATGTATGTGAGCAAGGAAATCTCAGTGATAACAACAGCAAAAACAAAGAAATCTTGGCATGGATTCATCCTTAATTTCACAGACTAACTTGATTAGAGAGGAGGGCCAGCATTTTAAACACAGTGTCCATAGGCAAATAGGAAAATAAATGATTGCATCTCAGGGTTGAGGAGGTAGGATCAGATTTAAAGAAAGATGGGCTACAGCAGTGAAGAATAGGCAATAATTTAAATTTATTTTTCCTATTGCAATATTCTTAACTACCACTGGATAAATCTTTTTGAATATGTGAGAAAATATCAATTACTCATTTTAAAAAGAAAAAAAAGAGAAAAGGAAAGTTTATATTGCTAAAGTCATTTTGGAAAAACACAAAATTAATCAAAAACACACAGTTAATCAAGCAATAGAATTTATGCCCTCCAAGATGGGTCTTATTTTGAAATAGCCTGCTCTAGAACATGGCATTGTATTCTTGACTCTTTTCACAGTTCTTTGTCTCACAGACAGCAAACGTTTTCAAAGGAAAGAAAATGCTGAATTATAGCATTCTGCCTTACAATGAAGTGTCTAACTATATAAATGGGGGGGAAGATCAGTTCCTTTGTAAGGTAATATGCTATTTGCATAACAGGGGGACCAGTGGTCTGCCAAATATCCTCTATCCAGGAGGACTTTCAAAAAAAGAAGAAAAAACAATAAAATCACAAAATGGAAAACCTGCTTGTACATAGACAGCCCCACAGTTCAACACTCTTGAGAGACAATTCTATAGAATAAGAAAGGACAACAGAAAAAAGTTCATAGCTCCTGAGAAGAAGAAAACTGAAATATCCACTTGTTTCAAAATCTAATACCTGTCAAAAAAGTTCCCTGCACATGAGAAAGTGCCCAACAGTTTGGAAAAGCACCAAATAAAGTGATAGCTGCTGCAATACAGCAATCCAAATACAGGCAACAGGCACCTAGATTTGATGAGAGCTAGGCCGTAAAACCACTTGGCATGTAGAAGGGGCAGTGGATTCTGAGCTAATTCTGAGTTTTCAGTACATACTGGAACAGAGCTGGAGTTCTAGCAAATGTATTGCTAGGATTCATCTATAGAAAAACTATTGCCTTGCACCCTTCCTATTACATGCCATTCTGATTCATTACTTCCTGATTCCTCCTCATTGTTCAAATAATAGACTAATAATTTGCATTGCTGATTTGAATGTTTTTTACGTCAACTTTCTCCTATTGGGCATAGCTGTGTGTTCCTAGCTCATGGGCCAAATATATCTACTTCTCTCTCTTCATACACTAACTCAGTGATTCAATTGGAAAAGTGTGACCAAATCTGTCTAGCCCAATTTGTTCTTTATAAAGTATGTTGTTTATTGCTAATGTTTTGTTACTCCCTGGATATCTACAGACTTTTCCTTCTAATTGTGGTCCCATGACTTTAATTCAATTTGAAGTTAGATTCAGTGGTCAGTAATTGCAAAGACCATAGGTGTGGCTTTTTGTTTTTGCTGATGTTTGTTTTCTTCTTATTCCTCTGTGTAATAAAAAGAGAAAAAAATCTGTTATAAAACTTTTTCAGATAGATCTTCATCTTTATTTATGATTAAAAGATGGCAACAAATATGAGGATATTTATATTTTAATTAGTAAAATAGGGAAAAAAATGAGTGACACACAGAAAATCACAAACATCTAATCTCTTAATGAAATATACTTTTCTCCTGCTTCAATTCATGTCTCCTTCCCTCCATTTGTCCATCCCTCTTTTCTCGGTATCTTTCTTTTCCTAACACATTCAACAAGGAATTCACGTCAAGAAGTCAGAGACAGTGAAACATAATCCATAGAAAAGTCTTTCCAAGTCTTTATTTTCATTAGTAAGCAACTGCTTAAACAGTGGTTCTCTGGTCCTTTGGTATAATGGAAACAATACAATATTTAAAATTCAGAGAACCTACATAGTTATCCCAGGAAAAGTTTACTTAACCTCTTCAAATTGTGTTCTCTTGGGTGACATTAAGAGGTAGTGAAAAAAAGTGGCTGAAAAACAGAGTGACAGGAGTCAGACTGCCTGATTTCCAAGCCACTCACCACCATGTGTTAGCAATGTGACCTTGGAAAGTTTCATCTTCTGAACAATAGGGCTGATAATAGCACCTACCTTACTGAATTATGAAAATTAAATGAGTCAGATTATATAAAGCACAGTGCCTCCCATAAAGAAAGAACTCAATCCATGTTATTAGTGCTAAAGCACTCATAAATAGAATTCATGAAATGAAAAACACTATCAAAATTTGGATAGTTTTGAAATTAATTTCTGAGAGACCTGGAATAACCAAAGGCTGGATATATAAAAAGATGAAAGATGTAACCGTGTCCCTGACCTGAAAATTATGGATAAACCTAAGTACATATCAAAGCCCAAGTAAAAACTACGGGTCGAATTTGTCCTTCCAACAAATCCATGTTGCCGGAGGGGTAAGACAGAAATACACATAGCAAGTTCCAAGGCTTGTAGACTGGATTGTGTCAAAGGGAACTCTATTACAGTGAAGTAGTGAAGAACGAGTTTCAGAAAATTAGAAGGGAACAGATTTTAAGGGGCCTAATTTACAAGGATTTAACTTCTTAAAATACATATGCTGGAGGGAACGAGGAGGTGAGAGAGAAGGATGGATTCCGTGTGTGTAATGTGCTAGAACTATTAACTGGGCAGCAGTACATGGAGGATGGACTTGTCATTGAACCACAGGAACAGGGAGCAGTAATGAGACAATCTCAGTGTGTTACCTTGCTGGGATTCCATAGATTGTCCTCTGCAAATATAGTGTAAGCCAACTGGTCTGTATGTGTGTCTGTGTGAGTGTCTGCACACACACACACACACAAACACACATGTCCTTATGCATACTCGTTTTGTATACAGAAATCTCTCCCACCAGATCATATAAAGTTGATATTATACAATAGATTCATGTTCCCATAGTTGGAAAGAGATTCTGTCTTAGCAACTGACTGAAAGTGTACAAGTCTGTCAAACAGTTCCATACCATATGAATTCCAGTGAAAGTGGAATATAAAAGACGAAAATAAATCAATGAAACATCTCATTTTTACCTACTCTAACCACATTATACATTTTAAAGAAGAATAGCTAATATTTATCAAGAGTTAAGTAGGTGTTAGGCACTACTACCTTTGTTTATGTAATATTTAAGATAATTTTCAGAGGGATGTCCTATTAATTATCCTTTTTATAGATCAGAAAACTGAGGCTACTAGACAATAACGTTGACAAGCTTACAAGTGGTAGAGCTAGAATGTGCAATGAGGTTCTAAAGCACAAAGAACTCCTACTCATCTTGCCAATGGAACATATAAGAATCATCTGTAGATCTTGGAAATTGTTAAAAACACAGACTTTTGGGCCCCATCTCCAGAATTTTTGATACATTAATTCTAGGGTTGAGCCTCAAAATTTGTATTTGTAACAAGTTCTCTGGTGATACTGATGCTGTAGTCTATGGACCACAGTTTGAGTAGCATCACCTTGTTATATTATTTTAATTGCTCAGTAAGATAAAGTGAAATACCATAATATGAACAGGTGATATCTCATTTTCAATATCTTTAAAGCAAGTTACATTTCAAAGCATTTTGCCAGAGTACTGATATGCATATTACAGGTTTAGTTTATTTAGTACAAGCTTGTTCATTGTGCATGATGATGAAACTAATTGAACCTACACCAGTATTTAGGACTCAAGCTGTTTTGCATTTTTTCTCAAAATTGTCTCAGTATTTCTGATTTCTGTATCAAATAGCAACATACAGATTTAGCATACTAACTGAAACTTATCAGTATTGTAAATCACTTCTTAATTTAAATTACAGGACAATCACGTTGGAAACATTTTGAACAGCTTCTTTTTATACTTTATTACAACTATCAGAATTCAACATAATAAACAAAAAAATTGACACAAATCAGCACCATCTTTCACGTGAGTGGAGAGAAGAAGAAAGGAGTTACAGTGAATCTTGTAAAAACAACTCTGTTATGTTTCTTCATGAGGGAAGTTCAGAATGTTCAAGAGAAATGAATAATGTAGACTTCTGAGAAGATAGATCAATGTATGTTTCCTTTCTTTCTGCAATATGCAACCAAAAACCATAATATTATATATATATAAATTAACATAAGAAGACTCTGAAAAATGGAGAGAGGAAGGAAAACCCAACCAGGGACCTCAGGACCTAAGAAATGAAGTACCTGTGGTAGGTTCCCTAGGTCTACTTTCTGTTTCATACATCCCATACTTGGTGCCGAAGAAGCCAGCAACTCAGAAACAACAATGGACCCAGACTGCCTCCCCCAGCCGCCTACTGTCTATATCCAGAGGACCAGGATATTCCAGAAAGACAAAAGATTTTAGATAATAACCGCTTTACACAAAGACTCACCACAGGAAGAACTGTGGGTCTGTCCACCACTAACAGCAGCAAAGATGAAGCAGGGGACCTGAGCTTCCACCCTTGTCAAGCAGTAATCAAGCACCTCAAGGCCTCCCTGGGGTGGTCAGTGAAAGCTGAATAAAAAGCTGGGACTCATTCTAGTCCATGATATCAGTGAAGTCTATCTGGGGATCATGAACTTTTTATCCCAACCATCAGTAAAATGGTACCCCAGCTTTCTGTTGAACAGTGTCAGAGGAGGCCAAGTAGACTTAGCTTTTGCCACCCTCCCAGGGTTAACAAGATTATTCTTCCCTTACTATGGTATCAGAGAAGGCCACAGAGAAGCAATAACAAGGCGCTTCTACCCCTCACAGCCGGAGTGGTACAGGAGAAGCCTCATGAGGAGCTGCAACTCCCATCTTCATCTAGCAGTAATAAGACGCCTCTCCTCTCTCAGGGGATAAACAGGGTCTGAATGGGGATTCTGGATTTCTAGCTCAACTGGTCAGTAATAAGGCAGTGCTTTCTTTCCCTGGCCAGAGCAGTATCAAAGGAAATCAGTTAAATAAAAGGTATAAATAGGATCCAGAGTCTAAAACAAAATGCACAAAATACTCACTTTTCAATTGAAAATCATATGTCATACCAAAAGTCTCAAAAACCACAACTCTAATGAAAAAAGACAATCAGTAAACATCAATATTGAGATGACAGATATGTTAGAATTACATAACAAATATTTTATTTTATTTTATTTAGACAGCATCTTGATCTCTCACTGAGACTGGAGTGCAGAGTGGCATGACCATGGCTCCCTACAGCCTCAAACTTTCCAGGCTCAAGCAATCCTATCACCTCAGCCTCCTGAGTAGCTGGGACTACAGGAGCACAACATGATGCCGGGCTAATTTTTGTATTTTGTTTTTTGGAGAAACAGGGCATATTAGTCTGTTCTCATGCTGCTAACAAAGACATATCCAAGACTCGGCAATGTATAAAGGAAAGAGGTTTAATTGACCATGTTCCACATGGCTGCAGAGGCCTCACAATCATGGCTGAAGGCAAATGAAGAGAAAAGTCACATCTTACATGGCGGGAGGCAAGAGAGAGTGTGCAGGTGAACTCCCTTTTATAAAATCATCAGATCTCATAAGGCTTATTCACTATCACAAGAACAGCATGGGAAAGACCTGAATCTATGATTTAATTACCTTCCACCAAGTCCCTCCTACAACAGGTGGGAAGTATGGGAGCAATAATTCAAGATGAGATTTGGGTGGGGACACAGCCCAACCATATAATTCCGTCCCAGGCCCCTCCCAAATCTCATGTTCTCACATTTCAAACCCAACCATGCTTACCCAACAGTTCCCTAAAGTCTTACTCATTTCATTATTAACTCAAAAGTCCACAGTCCAAAGTCTCATCTGACACAAGGCAAGTCCCTTTCACCTATGAGTCTATGAAACCAAAAGCAAGTTAGTTACTTCCTAGATACAGTTTGGGTACAGGTAAATACACTGATTTCAAATGGGAGAAATTGGCCAAAATGAAGGAGCTACAGATCCCATGCAAGTCTGAAATCCAGCAGGGCAGTCAAATCTTAAAGCTCCAAAATGATCTCCTTTCACTCCGTGTCTCACATCCAGGTTATGCTGATGCAAGAAGTGGACTTCCATGGCCTTGGAAAGCTCTGCCCTTGTGACTTTGCAGAGTAAATCCCCCCTCCTGGCTGCTTTTACAGGTTGGTGTTGAGTGTTTGCTGCTTTTCCAGGTGCACAGTTCAAGATGTTGATTGATCTACCATTCTGGGGTCTGGAGGATGGTGATCTTCTTCTCACGACTCCACTAGGCAGTGCCCCAGTAGGAACTTGGTGTGTACACTCCCACCTCACAGTCCCTTCTGCACTGCCTTAGCAGAGATTCTCCATAAGAGCTCTGTCCCTGCAGTACATCTCTTCCTGGAAATCCAGGCATTTCCACACATCCTCTGAAACCTAGGCAGAGGTTCCCCAAACTCAGTTCTTGACTTCTGTTTACCACAGGCCCAATACCACATGTAAGCCTCCAAGGCTTAGGGCTTGAACCCTCTGAAGTAATGGCCTGAGCTGTACAGTGGCCCCTTTTAGCCACAGCTGGGATGCAGTGCACCAAGTCCCGAGACTGCACAAAGCAACAAGGCCCTAGGCTGGGTCGTCAAAACCATTTTTTCCTCCTAGGCCACCAGGCCTTTGATGGGAGAGGCTGCTATGAAAATCTCTGACATGCCTTGGAGACATTTTCTCCACTGTCTTAGCCATCAACATTTGGCTCGTTACTTATGTAAATTTCAGCAAGTGGTTTTAATTTCTTTTCAGAAAATGGATTTTTTCTTTCTATTGCATAGTCCAGCTGCAAATTTTCTGAATTTTTATGCTCTGCCTTCCCTTTAAACATAAGTTCTAATTCCAAACCATATATTTGTGACTAAATAAAACTGAATGCTTTTAACAGTACCAAGTCACCTCCTGAATGGTTTGCTATTTACAAATTTCTTCCACCAGATGCCCTAAAGCATCTCTCTCAAGTTCAAAGTTCCACAGATTTCTAGGGTAGGGGCAAAATGCCACCAATCTCTTTGCTAAAACATAGCACAAGTTGCCTTTGCTCCAATTCCCAACATTTTCTCATCTCCATCAGAGACCAACTCAGTCTGGACTCTATTATCCATATCACTATCAACATTTTAGTCAATGACATTCAAGAAGTCTCTAGGAAGTTCCAAACTTTCACACATCTTCCTGTCTTCTTCTTAGGCCTCCAAACTGTCCCAACCTCTGCCTCTTACCTAGTTTCAAAGTCACTTCCATATGTTTGGGTATCTTTACAGCAGTACTCTACTCCTGGTACCAATTCAAACGAATTGGAACAAAAAAGTACCAATTGAAACAAAAAAGAAAGATGGCAGAGCTAAAAGTTTTCTCAAAGAAATAATGGCTGAAATGTACTAAATTTGGTAAAAACCCAAAAACATGCAGATTCAAGAAGAAGCTGAGATAACCCTAAGCAGAACAGATTCAGTAAAATCCATGCCAAGACACAATATAGTCAAAATTTTGAAAAATGAAAACAGAGAATAAACCTTGAAAGAAACAACATGTTACATATAACAAAATAAATACATAAATAAATAAATCTAGAATGATGGTGAATTTCTTACCAGGAATCATGTAAACCTTAATTATGTGGAATAATATTTTTCAAGTACTTAAAGAACTGTCAACCCAGAATTTTGTACATAGTAAAAATATCCTTCAAAAATTCTCAGATAAAAGTAAACTGAGTTTGCCATCAGCAGATTTACCCTAAGAGAATGGCTAATTGAGTTTTTAAACATAAAGAAAATAAAGGAAGAATAAAAGAATAAATTTAGAACATTAGAGTAGAAAAAAGAATGGACACAGTAAAATATCAGTAAATAGAATATATATTTCTTCTTTAAATTATGTTTGATGGTGGAAGCAAAAATTATAACATTGTCTGATGTAGTTTTACAGGTATATGGAAAAAATTTAACAAAATTATCTAAGAAACTGGGGGATGTAAATGAACATAAAGTGAGGTAGATTTTTAATACTTCAAATTGATAAAATGTTGATACCAGTAGACCAGGTATGTATGTATAATGTAATGCATAAAGTGGCTACTAAAACAAAACAAGACAAAACAAAACAAAACACTCAAAAATACTATAGACAAATCAAAAGTTATTTCTAAATGTATGTTAAAGTAGTCCACAAGAAGTAAGGATACACTGATTAAAATACAGAAATTGCAAAATGGATTCAAAAACATGACTCAGCTATATTCTGTGTATAAGAATTTCATTTCAAATATAATAATATAGAAAGGCTGAAAGTAAAAAGACAAAAAAGAACATATCATGTAAACATTAATGAAAGGAAGATGTAGCTATGTCAATATCAGATGAATTAGACTTTAGAGCAAAGAAAATTACCAGAGACATAAAGGGACATTATGTAATTATAAAGGATCAATACATCAAGAAGGCATCGCAATCTTAAATGTCTATTTACCAAACAAAGGAACTGCAAAATATGTGAAGAAAAAAATAATAAAACGAAAACTGAACAAATCGACATATAGTTAGAGACTTCAACACTGCTCTATTGAAAAATAATAGAACTAGAAAAAACAGCAAAGATATAGAAAACTCAACAACATGATCAACAAGCAGGATCTAAACATATCTGTATGAAGGATATTCAAGTTTCTGTGGAACATATACCAACATAACTATATTCAGGGACATAAAATAAACCTCAACAAATTTAAAAGAATTAAAATAACAGTATATTTTCTGACTACCATGGAACCAAACTAAAAATTAGTAACAGAAAGATAAGAAAATCTCCAAACACTTGAAAGCTAAATAACACACTTTTAAATAATTCATAGATCAAAGAAGTCTAAAGATAAATTAAAGAAAAATACATTGAGCTAGAAAAAATGAAAATACAACATAAAAAAGTGTAGGACACAGCTGAAATACTGGGGGGAAAAAGTTAATAGCATTAAACTCACAATTAGAAAAGTGAAAATGTCTCAAATAAATTATCTGGGTTCCCATCTCAAGAACCTAGGAAAAGAAGGCAAAATAAATCCAAAGCAAATAGAAGAAGAACATAATAAATTTAATATTAGAAATGAATAAAATTGAAAATAGAGTGATGACAAAGGAAAGTCGATAATATGAAAAGTTGGTTCTTTGAAATTATAATATAAAATTGACAAACTTCTAGCAAGAGAGACAATGAAATAAAGGAAAAGATACCAACATACAGAATCAAACAGAGAACATTAAAGACCCTACAGACATCAAAAAGATTAAAAAAAAAATGCTGTAACAACTCTACTTAAATGTATTTAAGACTTCAGATGAAATGAACTAATTCCTAAAAGAAAAAAAGAGTACAAATTACTACCACTAAACCAATATGAAGTAGACAATTTGAATACTCCTATACCTATTAAGAAAAATAAACTCATAACTTAGAAAATAGTCACCTCTCTCCCTGCAGAAATCTTTAGGCCCAGATAGTTTCACTGGAGGATTCTACCAAATTTTTAAAGAAGAATTAACAATAATTCCACACAATGTCTTGTATAAAACAGAAGACGGAAACATTTCTCAATTGGTTTTATGAGCCTATATTGTCCTGAGATGGAAACTAGATAAAGAGAATTCCAAAACAATAAAAAAATAAAACAACAATGACCATGAGCAATGACCTTCATTTATATAGAAACTAAAATCATTAACAAAGTATTAGTAAATAAAATTCAGTAATATAGAAAAAGAATTATACAACACGATCAAGTGGGGTTTAAAACAGGAATGAAAAGCTGACTTAGTGTTTCAAATTCAATTAAGGTAATCTACCATATAAACAGGCTAAAACAGCAGGGAAAATCACATGATCAAACCAATATAGAAACAGCTTTTGACAAAATTCAATACATATTATGGTTGAAACTCTTAGAAAAAATGAGAAAAGAAGGACTTTTTCTACTCGAGAACAACCATCTACAAAAAACCTATAGTTAACATCATACTTAATGTTGACAGAAGAAGTTCTCTGTAAGATCAGGAATTAGGCAAGAATATTCACTCTCACAATTCATTCAACATAGTACTAAAAGTTATAATAGTATAATAAGGCAAAAAAAAAAAAAAGGGAAATTTAAAGCATGTAGATCAGAAGTGAAAAAATAAAACTATCCTTATTTGTATAGGACATGATTGTTTATACAGAAAATCCCAGGCTGGGTGTTGCGGCTCACATCTGTTATCCCAGCACTTTGGGAGGTCAAGGTGGGCAGATCACTTGAGGTCAGGAGTTCGAGACCAGCCTGACCAACATGGCGAAATCCCATCTCTAATGAAAATAGAAAAATTAGCCAGGCATGGTGGTGGGCACCTGTAATCCCAGCTACTTGTGAGGCTGAGGCAGGAGAATATCTTGAACCCCGGAGGCAGAGGTTGCAGTGAGCTGAGATCGTGTCACTGCACTCCAGCCTGTGGGACAAAGTGAGACTCCATCTCAAAAAAAAAAAAAAATCACAAGGAATCTTAAAACTGTCTAGAATTAATCAACATGTTTAACAAGGTTTCAGGGTATAAGACTGACATACACAAATCAATTGTATTACTATATATAAGCAATGAAAGGATACACACAGAATCTAAAAATGTATATCATTTGTAAATACTTGAAAAAGTAAAAAAGTCCACAAAAACATGTGCAGTACTTGCATGCTAAAACTACAGCTTATTAAAAAAAAAATTAGCCCAAATATATGGAGAGACATACCACATTTGTGGCTAGGAAGATTCAACATAGTAGATATATCAATTATTCTCAATTTCATATATAACTATATTGAAATCCCTATCAATATCTCAACAAGACTTTTGCAGACAAAAAGAAGCAGCTTTCAAACATTTATATGGAAAGAGAAAGGAATTAAAATAGCTAAGACTATTTTAATAAATAAGGGTAAACTGGGAGGAATGATTCCATTTGATTTCAAAATCATATAGTTACAGTATTCAAGGCTGTATGATATTGGCAGAGGGAAAGACATGTAGATTGATGGAAAAGAATAGAGTATTCAAAAATAATCCTATGTAAATATACACAACTTATTTTTGACAAATGTACTAAAGAGAGTCAAGGAGAGCTCAGGCTGAAATCTGGCGGGTACCCTTCTGGGATGAAGATAACAGAAGAAACCAGCAGCAACTCTTACTGTTCTGCAGCTGCTGCAGGTGATCCCCAGGCAAGCAGGGTCTGGCATGGACCTCCAGCAGTCTTACAGCAGGCAATCCTGACTGTTAGATGGAAAACTAAAAAACAGAAAGAAATAACTTCAACATCAACAAAAAAGATGTCCACTCAGAGACCCAATCTGAAAGTCACCAACTACAAAGACCACAGGTAGATGAATCCACAAAGATGGGAAGAAACCGGCACAAAAGAGGATGAAAACACCAAAAACCTGAATGCCTCTCCTCCTCCAAGGGATCACAACTCCTCACCAGCAAGGGAACAAAGCTGGATGGAAAATGAGTCTTATGAATTGACAAAAACAGGCTTCAGAAGGTGGGTAATAACAAACTTCTCTGAGCTAAAAGAACATGTCTAACCCAATGCAAAGAAACTAAGAACCTTGAAAAAAGGTTAGATGAAATGTTAATGAGAATAAACAGCTTAGAGAAGAATATAAATGACTTGATGGAGCTGAACATGGGAACTTCGCGAAGCATACACAAGTTTCAATAGCTGAATCGACCAAGCAGAAGAAAGGATATCAGAGATTGAAGATCAACTCAATTAAATAAAACGAGAAGGCAAGATTAGAGAAAAAAGAGTGAAAAGAAATGAACAAAGCCTCCAAGAAATATGGGATTATGTGAAAAGACCTAATCTACCTTTGATAGGTGTACCTGAAAGTGACAGAGAGAATGAATCCACACTGGGAAACACTCTTCAGGATATTATCCAGGAGAACTTACCCAACCTAGCAAGGCAGGCCAACACTGAAGTCCAGGAAATACAGAGATCACCACAAAGATATTCTTCAAGAAGAGCAACCCCAAGGCATATAATCGTCAGATTCACCAGGGTTGAAATGAAGGGAAAAATGCTAAGGGCAGCCAGAGAGAAAGGTAGGGTTACTCACAAAGAGAGGCACATCAGACTCACAGCAGATCTCTCAGCAGAAACCCTACAAGCCAGAAGAGGATGGGGGCCAATATTCAATATCCTTAAAGAAAAGAACTTCCAATCTAGAATTTCATATCCAGCCAAACTAAGCTTCATAAGCAAAGGAGAAATAAAATCCTTTATGTACAAGTAATTGCTGAGAGATTTTGTCACCACCAGGCCTGCCTTACAAGAGCTCCTGAAAGAAGCACTAAACATAGAAAGGAACAACCAGTACCAGCCAGTCCAAAAATGAATCAAATGGTAAAGACCATCGACACAATGAAGAATTGCATCAACTAATGGGCAAAGCAGCCAAGTAGCATCAAAATGGCAGGATCAAATTCACACATAAAAATATTAACCTTAAATGTAAACGGGCTAAATGGTCCAATCAAAAGACACAGACTGGCAAATCGGATAAAAAATCAAACCCACTGGTGTGCTGTATTCAGGAAACTCATCTCACGTGCAAAGACACATATATGTCAAAATAAAGGGATAGAGGAAGATTTACCAAACAAATGGAGGGCAAAAAAAAGCAGGAGTTGCAATCCTAGTCTCTGATAAAATAGACTTTAAATCAACAAAGATTGAAAGAGACAAAGAAGGGCATTACATAATGGTAAAAGGATCAATGTAACAAGAAAGGCAAATGATCCTAAATATATACACACTCAATACAGGAGCACTCAGATTCATAAAGCAAAATCTTAATGACCTACAAAGAGACTTAGACTCCCACACAATAATAGTGGGAGAATTTAACACTCCACTGTCAATATTAGACAGATCAATGAGACAGAAAATTAACAAGGATATCCAGGACCGGAACTCAGATCTGGACCATGGAAACCTAATAGGCATCTACAGAACTCTCCACCCCAAATCCACAGAATATACATTCTTCTCAGCACCACATAACACCTACTCTAAAACTGACCACATAGTTGGAAGTAAATCACTCCTCAGCAAATGCAAAAGAACTGACATCATAACAAACAGTCTCTCAGACCACAGTGCAATCAAATTAGAACTCAGTATTAAGAAACTCAGAACCACACAGCTTCATGGAAACTGAACAACTGGCTCTTGAATGTTGACTTGATACACATGAAATGAAGGCAGAATTAAAGATGTTCTTTGAAACCACCAAGAACAAAGACACAACGTACCAGAATCTCTGGGACACATTTAAAGCAGTGTCTAGAGGGAAATTTATAGCAATAAATGCCCACATAAGAAGTGAGGAAAGATCTAAAATCGACACCCTATCATCAAAATTGAAAGAGCCAGAGGAGCAAGATCAAAAAAACTCAAAGGCACCAAAATACAAGAAATAACTAAGAGCCAAACTGAAAGAGATAGAGACACAAGAAACCCTTCAAAAAAAGCAATAAATCCAGGAG
>CAUYQU010072874.1:0-29056 GCA_963574635.1 Cheracebus regulus | reverse complement strand
GTGGCTCCTTCGCCAGGAATCTCCCAGTCTGTGGGCATCAAAAATTCGTCTGCAACTGCGGCATCCACTCACTCTCTGTGCTTTCACTGGGAGCTACAATCCCGAGCTGCTGCTATGCGGCCATCTTGGATCTCTCTCCCTCTTTTTTTAATTTTTAAAATGTGGCCAGGCACGGTGGCTCACACCTGTAATCCCCGCACTTTGGGAGGCCAAGGCAGCCAGATCACTTGAGGTCAGAAGTTCAAGACCAACCTGGCCAATATAGTGAAACCCCATCTCTACTAAAAATACAAAAATTAGCTGGGTGTGATGGCACACATGTAATCCCAGCTACTCAGGAGGCCAAGACAGGAGAATTCCTTGAACCTGGGGGATGGAGGTTGCTGTGAGCCAAGATTGTGCCACTGCATTCCAGCCTGAGCAACAGAGCAAGACTCTGTCTCAAAAAAAAAAAAAATGTAGATTTTTAAATTACAGATGAAGTCTCACAATGTTGCCCAGGCTGGTCTCAAGCAATCTTCCCACCCCAGCTGTACCAAGCCCAGCCAACTGCCCTCTCTTAAAAGTAATCATCATCCTATATCTAAGGATTAATTTTATTTCTGCTGGAATTTTCTTGACATTGAATCATGTAGTGTGTAAGCAGCATATACTCATTTGAGTGTCTGGCTTCCTTTACTCAACATTATTTTTGTGAGAGTTGTTCATGACATTGTGCACAATTCATTCTCATTGTGTAATTCCATGTTATCAACATCCAACTTATTCAGCCATCCTACTATTGATGGACATTTGGGTAGTGTCCAGTTGGGGACTAATGCCAATAATGCTGCTATGGTCAACATATGGCACTCGAGTGGACAATTACCTAAGAGTGGAACTGCCAAGTCATCAGGCAGCACATGTTCAGTTTTAGGAGATGCTCGTAAACAGTGCTGCGAAACGGCCGCTCTCATTCGCGCTCTCCCCAGCAGTTCTGGGTGCTGTGCATCTTCAGTTTCCTAGGGCTGTATTACCACGAACTAAATAGCTTAAAACAACAGAAGCGTATTCTGTCACAGTTGTGGAGCATAGAAGTCTGAAATTAAGGTGTTGGTAGGGCCCTTTTCTATCTGAAGGCTCTAGGGAGGAATCCTTCCTTGCCTCTTCCTGACATCTAATGTTTATGACACTGACTAGGACCTCCAGTATAATACTGAACAGAAGTGATAATAGCCATCTCTGCCTCATTCCCTATCTTAGGGAGAAAGGTTTTGTGCATTTTTGTTGTTGTTGTTTTTTGGGATGGAGTTTTGCTCTTGTTGGCGCAATCTTGGCTCACCACAACCTCTCCACCTCCCGGGTGCAAGCAATTCTCCTGCCTCAGCCTCCCAAGTAGCTGGGATTACAGGCATGCACCACCATGCCCAGCTAATTTTGTATTTTCAGTAAAGATGGGGTTTTTTCCATGTTTGTCAGGCTGGTCTCAAACCCCTGACCTCAGGTGATCCGCCCGCCTCAGCCTCTCAAAGTGCTGGGATTACAGGCATGAGC
Organism: Cheracebus regulus; assembly: GCA_963574635.1. NCBI lineage: Eukaryota > Metazoa > Chordata > Mammalia > Primates > Pitheciidae > Cheracebus > Cheracebus regulus. The sequence goes on along the minus strand of CAUYQU010072874.1, from coordinate 27,523 downwards.
CACTGAGCCCAGCCTGCAGGAAGTTTTTAAGAATGCACGATCAGATAAGAAAATTTCCTTCTGTTTCTAGTTTGCTAAGCACTTTTACCATTAATGGATATTGATTTCTTAAATAATGGTTTTTTTTTTGTTTCTGGACGGATGCAGAGGCTCACTCCCTAAGGTGGGTGGATCACCTGAGGTCAGGAGTTCAAGAACAGCCTGGTCAACATGGTGAAACCCTGTCTCTATTAAAAGTACAAAAATTAGACAGGCATGGTGGTGCATGCCTGTAATCCCAGCTACTCAGGATGCTGAGGTGGTAGAATTGCTTGAACCTGGTAGGTGGAGGCTGCAGTGAGCTGAGATCATACCACTGCACTCTAGCCTGGGCAACAGAACAAGGCTCTGTCTTAAAAACAAAAGATTTTTTGGCTCCTTTTGAAATAGCAATGAGTTTTGTTTTGTTTTGTTTTGTTTTTTTCCTGTTATGTGGTGAATTGCACTGATTGGTTTTCAAATATTAAGCCAAACTTGCATGCCTGAAGTAAACTCAATTTGAATGTGTTGTACTATTCTTTGTATTTATTGCTGAATTCCATTCACTAATATTTAGGATTTTTACATCTCGAGAAACACTGGGCAAAGTTTTTCCATTCTTGTAATGTTCTTGTTGGATTTGGATATGAAGTAAACCACAGTCATGCCTTGCTTAATGATGGGGATATGTTCTGAAAAGTGATCCAGGCTGAGGTGGGTGTATCACTTGAGGTCAGGAGTTCGAGACCAGCCTGGCCAACATGGTGAAACCCCGTCTCTACTAAAAATACAAAAATTAGCCAGGTGTGGTGGCGCATACCTGTAATCTCAGCTACTTGGGAGGCTCAGGCAGGAGGATCATCTGAACCTGGGAGGCAGAAGTTGCAATGAGCCAAGTTGAGCTAGACCCCATCTCAAAAGAAAACAAACCAAGTCACAAATACACACATTAGCCTAGGGTCCAGATCATCAATATCACTGTCTTCTGCCTCCATATCTTGTCCCACTGGAAGGTCTTCAGGGACAATAACACACATGGCACCATCATCTCCTATGATAGCAACGCCTTCTGGGTATCTCCTGAAGAACACACCTGAGGCTGTTTTAAAGTTAACTGTTTTTAAATAAATAGAAGCAATCAATACATTCTAAAGTAATAAAAAGTATAGTATGGTAAACACATAAACCAGTAACAAAGCTGTTTATTATCAAGTATTATGTACTGTACATAATTATATTTTATACGGCTGGCAGTGAGGTAGATGTATTTACACCAGCATCACCACGAACATGATAATGCATTGCACTACAATGTGATGACGTACATGATGTCACTAGGGGACAGGAATGTTTCAGCTCCAGTGTAATCTTATGGGACCACTCTCATATATGTGGTCCGTCACTGACCAAAATGTCACTATGTGGGACACGACTGTATTTAGTATGTGTGTGTGTATGTACACTCATGTGCATATGGTAAAATATATGTAACAAAATTTACAATTTTAGCCATTTTACAGTATACAAGTCAGTGACATTTAGCCCATTCACAACACTGTGCAGCCATCACCACTGTCTAGTTCCAGAGCTCTTTCATCTCCCCAAAAGGAAACCTGTGTCCGCTAAGCAGCCTCTCCCCATCCTGACTTCCCCCAGCCCCTGGCGACCACGAATCTACTCTCAGTCTCTCTGGATTTGCCTATTCTGTACATTTCCCATGAATGGACTCGCACACTGGCTTGTGCCTGGCTTCTTTCATGCCGCACTGTATCTTCTAGATTCATCAGTGTTGTAGCAGGTGTCAGCACTTCATTCCTTTTTATGGCTGAATAATATTCCATCATGTGGACATAATGTTTTGTTTATCCATTCATCAGTTGATGGACACTTGGGTTGTCTCCGCCCTTTGGCTATGGTGAAAAATGCTGCTATGAGCATTCACATAGAAGAACCATTTAGTTTTAGTGTTCTTGACTCAGGCCTTCCTTATCCAGTAAATGAAAGCGTATGTCACAAAGAATAGACACAGCAAGCACAGCAACTTCCCTTAGATAATAACAAACAGATTTGGCTGGGCGCGCTGGCTCACGCCTGTAATCCCAACACTTTGGGAGGCTGAGGCGGGCGGATCACCTGAGGTTGGGAGTTCAAGACCAGCCTGACCAACATGGTGAAACCCCATCTCTACTAAAAATACAAAATTAGCCAGGCGTGGTGGCGCATGCCTGTAATCCCAGCTACTCAGAAGGCTGAGGCAGGAGAATCACTTGAATCCGGGAGGTGGAGGTTGCAGTGAGCCGAGATCATACCATTACACTCCAGCCTGGGCAACAAGAATGAAACAACGTCTCAAAAATAAAATAAAAGTGGTTTTGCCAGGAGGGAGAACATGGTGGGAAAGAGAGAGTGGTGCTAAGTCAACAAGTATTTCCTGTCTCTCATGCACTGGGCCTCAGCCCAGGCATCACAGATATGCCAGTAACAAAGCAGACAGGGTCCCTGCTTCTGTATGGAAGAAGAATCATCATCAAGTAAACACATAAATTAATAAGACAATTTCCAGTAGTGCTAAGTCCTGTGAAGAATGTGGAATACCATGGTGTGATAAGAGAATCACATGGGAGAAAAGCTGCTAGATAGGGTGGTCAGGCCAAGAGGCGACATCTCAACAGAAGCCTGGCTTTTCTGAATTTCATTTTCCAAAATCTATAAAATAGGCCAGGTGCAATGGCTGATGCCTGTAATCCCAGCACTTTGGGAGGGTGAGGTAGCCGGATCATCTGAGGTCAGGAGTTCCAGATCAGCCTGGCCAACATGGTGAAATCTTTTCTACTAAAAATATGAAAGAATTAGCTGGGCATGGTGGCCTGCACTTGTAATTCCAGCTACTTAGGAGGTTAAGGCATGAAAATTGCTTGAACGTGGGAGGTGGAGGTTTCAGTGGGAAAATTGCATGAAAATTGCTTGAATGTGGGAGGTGGAGGTTGCAGTGAGCCGAGATCGCACCACTGCACTCCAGCCTGGGAAACAGAGTGACATCCTCTCAACAACAAAAAAAAAATCTGTAAAATAGAGACAAGGATACATATCTCACAAATGTCTTCAAAGGCTTGAATGAGGTAATGCTTACAGAACACATGCAGGGTCCTGACAGCTACACTTAATAAAAGACAGCTACTACAACTTATATAATATTAAATATAATTTTCCAAGTTAATACAGTTAAAGAACCTAGAGCCTGAAGGGTTGTCTTTACTAATAAGTTTGGGAACTTGCCTTTTCAGAGACCTCCGGTGGACTTCACAGACGTGTTCAAGCTACCCCTGGCCCTCCATGACCCACCCCCCACTCCCAGACAACCAGAGGAGATGCAGCTGCTTAGAGAGGAGGTGACTCCTAGACCCAGGGACAGCCCAGTCTGGTGCCAGTGTGGAAACTGCCTCCCGTCCCAACTTCCAGAAAGGCACAGGTGCCTGGAGGAGCTATGCTGCCGGAAAAAGCCGGGAGCCTGCATCACCACCTCGGAGCTGTTTAGGAAGCTGGTCCTGTCCAGGCACATCCTACAGTTCCTCCTGCTCTACCAGGACCCCTTGCTGACACTGGATATGGACTCCACCAATAGCCAGCTGCGGCACTGTGCCTACAGGTGCTACGCCATCTGGCGCTTCGGCTCCCAGGACATGGCTGACTTTGCCATCCTGCCCAGCTGCTGCCGCTGGAGGATCCGGAGAGAGTTTCCCAAGAGTCAAGGGCAGTACAGTGGCTTCAAAAGTCCTTACTGAAGCCAGATGCGTGGCTCACGCGTGTAATCCCAGCACTTTGGGAGGCTGAGGTAGGCAGATCACCTGAGGTCAGGAGTTGGAGACCATCCTGGTTAAGAAGGCAAAATCCCATCTGTACTAAAAATACAAAAATTAGCCGGGGATAGTGGCATGTACCTGTAATCCCAGCTACTCAGGAGGCTGAGGCACAAGAATCACTTGAACCCTGGAGGTGGAGATTTCAGTGAGCCAAGATTGCACCACTGCACTCCAGCCTGGGAGACACAGCAAACCGTGTCTCAAAAAATAAAAATAAAGTCCTTACTGATAATAGGGGGCTGCAGTAGCCACATGAACATGACCTTTGCTAGCACCTTGAACTTCACCTGCAAAGCTCTGTGGCCACATTTTCACCCAAAGGGAAATGTGCTTTCAACTTCTATTGTACTCTGTGTCTGAGAGCAAAGTAACCTGGTTAAACAAACCAGAATCCCTCTGCCTGGACGGAGAGCAGAGAGGTTCAGATGTAAGTCTGAACTCTGTCCCTAGGAAGCTGTGTGTTACCCTAGGCCTCTCACCTCTGCCTGTGTTCCCCACTGCCCAACTACTATCTCAGAAATACTGTGAGGATAAATTAAGATTATCTCAGAGATACTGTGAGGATAAATTAGGCGTACATGAACTGTCTTATTAATGTGTAAAGAGCTGTGTGAATGGAAAACATTTCATTATGAGGTCAGACTAGGATAATGTCTAACTAAAAACAAACCCTTTTGGTTCTGGTTGGAGAATGTGGAGGACTAAAGGTGGCCACAAATACTTTGACACTCAAATTCCCCAAGACCTAAGGGTCTTATCTCCTCCCCTTGAGTATGGGTGGCTCTGATTGTTTTATCCAAAAGTGGAAGTGATGTGTCAGTTTCAGAGCTTGGTCTTAAGAGACTGACAGCTGCTACTTCCTGTCCCTTGGAACTCTTGCTACCGGGGAAGCCAGACTCCATTTAAAAGTCTTTCTATCCTGGCTGGGCATGGTGGCTCATGCCTGTAATCCCAGCACTTTGGGAGGCTGAGGAGGGCCGATCACTTAAGGTCAGGAATCTGAGACCCAACTCACCAACATGGTGAAACCACAGCTCTACTGAAAATACAAAAATTAGCTGGACATGGAGGTAGGCACCTGTAGCCCTAGCTATCAAGAGGCTGAGACGGAAGAAATGCTTGAATCTGGGAGGTGGAGGTTGCATTGAGCTGAGATCATGCCACTGCACTCCAGGCTGGGTGACAGAGCGAGACTCCATCGCAAAAAAAAAATGTCTGCCTATCCTGAGACCGCCCTGCTATGAGGAAGCCCAAGCAGCCATGTGGAAAGTGCCCGACCAGCCCCAGCTTTCAAGCCATCCAAGCTTGGTCACCAAACATGAGAGAGAAGAAGTCTTCAGGTGACGCTGGACCCTACTAACATATGACTGATACTGCATGATACATCCCAAGTAAGAACTTCCCCGTAAATCCAGAAAATCAAAATGCTATCTTAAGTCACTACGTTTTGGGCTTGTTTGTTCCACAGCAACAGATAACTGGAACCGAGAGCAAGCCTGACAAATGGGCACACAGACCCAGCCCATACCTCCCCTGGTTTGAATGTTCTTAGGGAGCCCGGGCCAACCCTGGAACCCTCAGGAACTTCAGTTTCCACTGCACAGTTCAAGAAGGGCTATAGCCCAAATCAGTTAACTCACCAGACCAACCCTGGAATCCATCAAATCTAACGCTGAGCTACCCAATGCAGTCCAATCCTCATCACAATTCTATGACTGAAGACCAGGCACTGTGGCTCACGCCTGTAATCTCAAGACTTTGGAAGTCCGAGGCAGGTGGATCATGAGGTCAAGAGTTCAAGACCAGCCTGGCCAACATGGTGAAACCCCGTCTCTATGAAGAATACAAAAATTAGCTGGGCGTGGTGGTGGGTGCCTGTAATCCCAGCTACTCGGGAGGCTGAGGCAAGAGAATCACTTGAACCCGGGAGGTGGAGGTTGCAGTGAGCTGAGATCATGCCACTGCACTCTAGCCTGGATGACAGAGCAAGACTCTGTCTCAAAAACAACAACAACAAAAAAACAGTGCTATGACTGAAAGTGACTAAAAAGCTACCTTGATGCCATTAACACCCTGTATTTTGCAGCCATTCAGAATTGACGCAGTCTGGATGCTAGCTACTTCAAAAACAACCCACAACCACACCTTTACCATTTCCATCATCAACTGCTAATAGGAAAATGCATAGTGACAGGTTTTAGGATCCTGCTTTAGGATTTCCTTTTCCTGGTTTTGTCACCAGAGTTGGCTATTTAACTGTTTCTAAACAACAACCATTTTATCGAACAGTTTGGAGACCACTATTAAATATTGTGACTGATAAAGGATCTGTGAATTTTTATACATATTTTAAGAGTTACCATTTTGATATCTTTTAAAAACCAGCAGCTTTCTACACTATTCATGTAAAACAGCATGAATAAAAATGTTTTTTGATACAGGGTTTTATCTGGCTTTAAACTCAGGAACCAAGTTAATTATGCCAGATTGAACTTTGATTTTTCACTACCTTTTCAAAGATATTTTTAAAGTGCATTATTATATATGATTTCTTTGGAGTTGACACTTCTTGACTCCAGGAATTCTATGTCACTGTCACAGGTTTCCATTCTGATGGCCTCTGGGCCTTTGTACCTTCGTGTTTGGTGCCTTATTCCTAGTATATTTCTATCACCTTAATAAGGCCACAGATGGAGTCAAAATGTGAAATGACAAATCATCACTGGATCCATCTGCTTTTCCTCACCTTCCCCACTGATGCTCTGAGCGAGAGAGTGACGTGTCACTTCAATTGTGTAACATGTCACACACATCCCACAATAACAGGCGTCATAGTTGTATTCTTATTTTTAGTTTACTGTAGAAAATAATGTCGTCTCCAAAGGTGATGGGAGTCACATTTTGTAGGATGTGTTCTCTTATACTTAAAGGCAGTCTTCTGCTGTGGGAACTGCCAGTATTCATGGCTTCGTCTCTGTGTCAGAAAAGAAGGGGATATGCTTTCTCTTGGCTGATTTCACATAATATCGGCAATGAACTTTCATTCCTCGTTTGAATGAGGAATTACTTTTTAAAGCCTTCCTGATTTTAGCCTGGTAATGTAAGTGTCCTTAATGTGACTGTTTTGATAATTAAAAAAGATGTATAATTTATTTAAATCTTCTCTTTATTTCCTTTCTTTTCAGAAGGTCCCCAAATCACAGTTAACTCATTCACTGACACATTTGTTCAACAACTATTCATTGAGACACTCTCTAGAGATCAAGGATAAATAAGGTTGCCGATCTCATGAAAATGTGAAGAGATGAAAATTAAATAATTCCGGCAAATGGAATCTGGCAACTTGTGCCGAGTATCATGGTAAAGAGGCAAATGATGCCATGAGAGCTTATAGCAGGGGAATTTAGCCTATTGGGGAGATCAGCCTATCTAAGGAAGGAATGTTTTAGCTAAAACTTGAAGGATGAGCACTACTTAATTACAGAATAGGGAAGGAAGGACCATTCTAGGCAGCGAGAACAGTATGTGCAAAGGTCCTGGGGCAGGAGAAGCATAGCAGGTTTACAGAACTTAAAGGAGACCTGTATGACTGTGCCATAAACAGTACAGGGAAGTAAGGCATGAGTCACGGTTGGAAGCAGGCAGGGGCTAGGCTTCCTGGAATCTTGTGGGTCATGGTAGAGTTTGTCTTTATCCTAAGACCTAAGCCATGTAAAGGTTCTAAACAGGAGGTTGGTGACATCATATTTAATTCTGATAGATAGATAGATAGATATTTTATTTATTTATTTATTTTGAGATGGAGTCTAGCTCTGTTGCCCAGGCTGGAATGCAGTGGCTTGATATCGGCTCACTGCAACCTCTGCCTCCTGGGTTCAAGTGATTCTCCTGCCTCAGCCTCCCAAGTATCTGGGATTAGACACGTACCACCACACCCAGCTAATTTTTGTATTTTTAGTAGAGACAGGGTTTCACCATGTTGACCAGGATTGTCTCAAACTCTTGACCTCAAGTGATCTGCCAAAGTGTTGGGATTACAGGCGTGAGCCGCTGCGCCCAGCCGCCGTATTAATTTTAAACGCTCACTGCGATCACTGTGTGGAAAGTGAGCTAGGAGCGGTTGTGGATATGGTCTTTGTTTTTGTTTCAGTCTTTCCCTACTCCATAAAACATCTGTCCCACATATGCGGCCAAACAGAATGTTTCTCTTTTCTTCCCTCCTCTTCCCCTTGGGAAGTCACCAAAATAAGGGGGGGAAATCAGCAGCAAGAGAAAAGGAGGAAAAGCTTTGAGGTGCCTTGAATTTTGGAATAGCCCCTGCCCCAGGCTGGCAGGGATGAGACTGCTTGTTGCGCTTCAGATCATGGGAAGGAGTGCAGCAAATCAGATGAGGGGCAGTCAGCAGGGCCCCTGGGTATCCACCCTGCGGTGTAAGGCCTGAAATCAAGGTCTCATATGAGGTTCTGCCCTGATATCAGATGAAATCAGGAGTGCCTAGAATAGCCTAACCCCAAATTTCTCTCCCAGTCCTTCCTTGCCAAGGGTGCCGAGCAAAACAACGTTCCTTATCAAACAGACCTGATGCAGTTCCTGCTAACCCATGGAATTGTCCAAATGAGCCCATCACATCCTCCAGGGAATCCAGGTCCTCCTCACCGCCTTGTTGCTACGGAGCGTGGCTCCGCCGGGCCTGGTTGTTCGCTCTGTTTCTGTGTGGCCCTGCACGGCATGTGGGGTCTTCCTCCCTGAGCTGTGAGTGTGTGTGACCAAAAATTGCTGCCAATCTCATCTGCCCAGTGTTGGGTGTCACGTGTTTAGCCATCCCCAGAACCCTGGGGTGGGAACTGGGAATTCCTCCCTCACCACTGAGGTAAAGAGGAGGTTATTAAAACATCCCTAATTCAGCCAGGGCAGTGGCTCACACCTGTAATCCCAGTACTTTGGGAGGCTGAGGCAGGTGGATCATCTGAGGTCAGGAGTTTGAGACCAACCTGGACAACATGGTAAAACGCTGTTTCTCCTAAAAATACAAAAAATTGGCTGAACATGGTGGCCAGCGCCTGTAATCCCAGCTACTTGGGAGGCTGAGGCTGGAGAATCACTTGAACCTGGGAGGCAGAGTTTGCAGTGAGCCAAGATCGCATCACTGCACGCCAGCCTGGGCAACAAGAGCGAAACTCTATCTCAATCAATCAATCAATCAATCAATAAAATAAATAATTCCAGGCCAACCAGCAGCCCTAAAAAATTAATCTTGGTTTGGCTTCTGCCCAAAGTCATGGTCACACAAAGCCCTGCCTACTAGAGGCAATAAGGAACCATGACCACCACCCCCATTTATTCAAATTATCTACTTGAATGTACCAGGTGGGGTTTCACCCTCCACTGTTTGTGTTTCTCAACCAATATTCTAATCCCAAGCAGTCATCATTTGGGAAGATCCCCTGACTCAACTTTTCTTTTTTGAAAAAATTAGAAATTCCCATCTTCTTTCACTTTAACTGTGACCTTTCAGCTTCCTGTTTTTCATTGCTGAGGGCTATGAATCATAGTTCCAAAATAAACGATGATCTATGGAGAGGATTTTGCATTTCCAACATCCTTAGCTAACTTTAATGAATTATGATAGTCACATGATCCTGAGGCTTCAGGAATCGGAGGAGGTGGCTGACACTGACTCACCATTTTAACCAAATAAGCATCGCACCTAAGCTTGGATAAGGGTCAACTCACACTAACAGGGCTCTTATGCAAGCTTGTTCAGTCTGGTAAGTTATGAGTATTTATGTTTTAATTCCCCAAAAAAACAAGCCCCTCAGAGGCAAGGAACTCATCTTGGTTTTTGTCCCTTCCACACCTGTCTCGTCCCAGTGGTGTGTGGGCACTGCAAACAGACCACCTGGGTTTAAATCCTGGCTTGGTCACTTATTGGCCAGGTGGCTTGATACAGTTTGGCTGTGTCCCCACCCAAATCTCACCTTGAATTGTACTCCCATAATTCCCATGTGTTGTGGGAGGGACCCAGTGGGAGACAATTGAACCATGGGGTGGTTCCCCCCATACTGTTCTTGTGGTAGTGAATAAGTCTCATGAGATCTGAGAGTTTTATAAGGGGTTTCTCCTTTCATTTGGCTCTCATTCTCTTTTTGCCTGCCACCATATAAGACGTGGCTTTGCTGCTCCTTGCCTTTGCCAGGATCGTGAGGCATCCCCAGCTCTGTGTAACTGTGAGTCAACTAAACCTCTCTCCTTTATAAATTACCCAGTCTTGGGTATGTCTTCACTAGCAGCGTGAGAACAGACTAATACATGGCTTTGGGCAGCTTCTCAGGAGTCTAGTCATGGTAGCTATTCTATGATTTGGATGGTGCCCAAGCATCACTCTTGAGCTCCAGGCCCATATATTCAACCACCTCCAGATATTCTATATTTAAATGGTTTAGCGGCAACTCAAACAGATACAAAAGGCAAATCATGATCTCTGTTCACCCCACCCACCCGCATGTGACTTCCAGAGCTCTAAGTTCAGCCAGTAGCACCACCTGCCATGAGCCAAAATTCAAAGGACACCTTGATGTCTCCCTTCTCTTCCCCATCTGTCCAACCTCATTCCTTCATCATGAGGTTGCACTTACTGAGCACCCCGGCACTGTGCAGGAGCTGGGGATGAACAGGTGAATAAGACAGGCTCTTTGGGAGGTTAGGTGTGGTGGGGGAGACAGGCAATCACAGTGAAAAGAAATGGGTTGAGGACAGCTTGGAATACAGATTTTGAAAGAAACAAGCAAGATCCTGTGATAGGAGCGAGGGAGTTACTTCTGATAGGGGGCAGGGAGGGTTTCTCCAAGGAAGTGGCATTTACACTAGATCTGAATGTCGAGAAGGAGCCCACTGTAAAGAGTTGAAAGATGGGCATTCCAAGAAGAGCGACAGCAAACACGAAGCTGAGAAACAAGAGTGTCCCAGAGCTGGGTGCGGGGCCCACACCTGTAATGCCAGCAACGAGAGATCATCCCTTAAGCCCAAGAGTTTGAGGCCAGCCTGGATAACATAGTAATACTCTATCTCAAAAAGAAAAAAAAGAAAGGAAAGAAAAGAAATGAGTGTGTTCCAGGAACTGTCAGATGGCCAGTGCAACCATGCGCTGAAAGACACAGGCTTGCTTGTTCTTACTGCCTCCTAAACTGTGTGGTCCCGTCTCACTGAAACAGACGCTCAAAGGTGAAATTCACACAGGCAAGCACAGCCTTGGGAGGGTTATGAAGCTCGTGAGATACAAGCGGACCCTCACCGGAGGAAGGGGCTGGAAACAGTGGGATGAGAGGAGGCATTCCCAGCAGGACCAGCAGCACAAGCCAGGCCCAGAAAGAAATTAATAGTGGAGGGAGATTAAATGGCACTGATTTGGGGAAACCTTCAAAAAGAAAAAAAGGCTGGGATGTTTGAGCCAGTTGCAAAGTTAAGATGGAGCCATTCTTGGGGCTGAAAGAGGACGTGAGAGAAGCAATGACTTAAGAACATCCCTCAGACAGACATGAGGACGTGGGATGGGAGGGGAAGCCTGGGGTAGTGACATAATTTAGGAGTCTGCTGGGATTATATGGGAGTGACTCAATAAGCTACCTCCTGTACTACTGAATTGGTGGTGGTGATAGAAAGAAAAGGAAGACTCATTAAAATGTATTTTTTTTCTTTTTTTGTAAAGATAGGGTGTCCCCATCTTGCCCAAGCTGGCCTTGCACTCCTGGCCTCAAGCAGTCCTCCCATCTGGGCTCTCAAAGCTCTGGGATTATAGGTGTGAGCCACCACCCCCAGCCTGGCTAAATGAATTTTTTAAAATTCCTTTAAGTCCAACAGGAAGAGCTCAGTTAAATAAATTATGGCACATTCATATAACAGAAGAGTATGCAGCTATTTTAAATGATGCCACAGAAAGACAGTTAATGACATGGACAGACGTTCAAGGCAGAACACAGCATATATGACATTTCTTGCTCAAGGAGAATCTGAGCTTTTAACTAGATCTCTTTTTTTTTCCTGAAGAGATAGTATTTATTAAAAATCTTTAACCTTAAGTGCACATTTAAGGAGACAAAGGAGAATTGCCTTATTCTTCCTTGGTATATGTTATAGATAATAACAAACTCTTTTTTTTTTTTTGAGAAGAAGTCTCACTCTTGTTGCCAAGGCTGGAGTGCAATGGCGCCATCTCAGCTCACTGCAACCACCACCTCCCAGGTTCAAGCAATTCTGCCTCAGCCTCCCAAGTAGCTGGAATTACAGGCACCTGCCACTATGCCCGACTAATTTTTGTATTTTTAGTAGAGACAGGGTGTCAGCATGTTGGCCAGGCTGGTCTAGAAACCCTGACCTCAGGCGATCCACCCACCTCGGACTCCCAAAGTGCTGTGATTACAGGCGTGAGCTACTGCACCCAGAGATAATAACAAATTTTATCATTCGGAGACATCAGGAAATGTTAGTGGCATTTCCTGAAATCCAGAAATCATGCTTAAAAACCATCTTGGGCCGGGCGTGGTGGCTCACGACTGTAATCCCATCACTTTGGGAGGCTAAGGTGGGTGGATCATGAGGTCAAGAGATGGAGACCATCTGGACCAACATGGTGAAACCCTGTTTTTACTAAAAATACAAAAATTAGCCCAGCATGGTGGCATGCACCTGTAGTCCCAGCTACTCAGGAGGCTGAGGCAGGAGAATCCCTTGAACCCAGGAGGCTGAGGTTGCAGTGAGCTGAGGTTATGCCACTGCACTCCAGCCTGGGTAACAGAGTGAGACTCCATCTCAAAAAAAAAAAAGAAAAAACATTTTTTGCCCTCTACTCTGGTTTGTTTTGAGTAACTCAATTAAGATTTGGCATGTAGCTAGCATTATATATTTCTTCCTTCTGTTTAATTGTGACAAATATATTTTAAATACAAATCTAGCATTTGTGTTTCACAGGTCCTCAAAAAATTATGCATACAATTACCATATGATCCATCAATTCCACTCCTAGGTATATACCCAAAAGAATTGAAAGCAAGTACTCAAATAGATGCTTGTACATGAATGTTCATAGGAGCATTACTGACAATAGCCAAAAGGTAAAATAACCCAGGTATCTGCCAACAGATGAATGGATGAACAAAATGTGGTCTATCCATATGCTGGAATAGTATTTGGCCATTAAAAAAAATGAAGTTCTCAGCCAGGCGCTGTGGCTCACTTCTGTAATCCCAGCACTTTGAAAGGGTGAGGCGGGCAGATCACAAGGTCAGGAGATTGAGACCATCCTGACTAACACAGTGGAACTCTGTCTCTACTAAAAATACAAAAAATTAGCTGGACATGGAGGCGGGCACCTATAGTCCCAGCTACTCAAGAGACTGAGGCAGGAGAATAGCTTAAACCCAGGAAGCAGAGGTTGCAGTGAGCTGAGATCAAGCCATTGCACTCCAGCCTGGGCAACAGAGCAATACTCCATCTCAAAAAGAAAACAAACAAAAAAAAGTTCTCATACATGCTACAACGTGGAGAAATCTTGAAAACATTATGCCACATGAAATAAGCAAGACACAAAAGAACAAATATTGTATGATTTCACTTATATGAATTACCTAGAATAGGCAAAATCATGGAGGCAGAAAGTAGAATAGAGGTGACCATACCTGGAAGGGAAGTAGGATGGGCATTACTGCGGAATGGGTATAGCACTTCTGTTTCAGATGATGAAAATGTTCTGGAAGTGGACAGTGGTGATTGCTGCACAACTCTGAAAATGTACTTAATGCCATTGAATTATATACTTAAAAATGGTTAAAAGTTGGCCGGGCACGGTGGCTCATGCCTGTAATCCCAGCACTTTGAGAGGCCAAGGAGGACGGATCACAAGGTCAGGTATTTGAGACCAGTCTGGCCAACATGTTGAAACCTCGTCTCTACTAAAAATACAAAAATTAGATGGGCGTGGTGGTGTGCACCTGTGGTCCCAGCTACTCGGGAGATTGAGGAAAGAGAATCACTTGAACCTGGGAAGCAGAGAGGTTGCAGTGAGCCAAGATTGCATCATTGCACACCGGCCTGGGCAACAGAATGAGACTCCGTTTCAAAAACAAAAAAAAAGGCCAGGCATGGTGGCTCATGCCTGTAATCCCAGCACTTTGGGAGGCCAAGGCAGGTGGATCATAAGGTCAGGAGTTCCAGACTATCCTGGCTAACACATGAAAACCGTCTCTACTAAAAACACAAACAATTAGCTGGGTGTGGTGGCATGCACCTGTAGTCCCAGCTACTCAGGAGGCTGAGGCAGGAGAATCCCTTGGACAGGGAGGCAGAGGTTGCAGTGAGCCGAGATCGCACCATTACATTCCAGCCTGGGTAACAGAAAGAAAAAAAATAGTTAAAAATTACAAATTTTACAGTATGTATATTTACCAAAATTTTTTAAATCACAAAAAAGAAACCCACTAATGCTTTGACAACTGTGAGATTTTTGTGGAAATTTCTTTGTGTAATTAAAAAAACGTAATTGTTTATGCAGAATCTTGTCATTCTTTTGGTGTGAGTCTCATTGGAAGCTTGGATTCATGTGCTAGTCTCAATTCCTGTGCCCTCCAAATGCATATGAAAGTACTTTGTTAAGAAAATATTCCACTGGAGAGGCCCAGAATAAAATACTCCACCTCAAAAATAAATTAATTAAATAAAATAAGAAATAAAAAGAATTAAAGAACTAGGTCCACAAAGGGACCCATGAATCTCTGTGTCTGAGCCAGGCTTGTGTGCAGGGTGGCCTCGAATGTGCCCTGGCCCGTTTGCAGAGTTTGAGGACCACCTGACACAGCACCTGGGTGCAGCACCTGGAAGCTGCTCGCTCAGGTTCTTCCGCATTAGCTCCTGTGTCACTGGGAGAGCAAAGTGGCTTGGCCCGCAAGGAGGGGTAGGTGGGAAAACCCATAAGCAGCCAGGTAGTGTCAGTGTCAATTGCTGTGAATGTTTTGCCAGGTGGAAGCTTTTGAATGTGCCGCAGAGGCCCCATTAAAAAGTGGCTGGCACAGGTCATCCCAGAAATGAAGGTGGCACGTAGGGCAGGCTGAAACTGCTGCCTCCTAGAAGCAGATCCAGATGTCAAAGTAAAGCAGAAGGGGTGAAATTAGAGCATGCAGGGCATTTTAGGAGGGAGAGTCCCTGTGGGAAACTCACTTTAAGAAAATCCCATTGATAAAAATCTACATTTAGAAAGTAAGTAAATAAGAGAGGTGAGAGTGATTTTTACTTGACAAAGGCGTTCATAAGAAGATAAGACTCCTTCAAGAACACCTGAATGAAACTGTAAAAACTGAGTCCTCCTTTTGAGGAACTTGTCTATGGAAGAGGTAGAGGGATGCGCAGACCCTGGCTGTGAGAGCACTTTAGCCCGGGGCAGTGGTGCCCGCCTGTAGTCCCAGCTACTCCGGGGGTTGAGGCAGGAGAATTGCTTGAATCCAGGAGGTGGAGATTGCAGTGAAGAGAGATCACTGAAAACTAAGCACTCTTAGTTTTCTTATGCTCAAAAGAAAAGGATTAAGCTAAACATGATCTCTAAGGTACTTTTAAAATTTTTCTTTATTTATTTAATATTTTTGGAGACAGGATCTCATGTGTCACCCACCCACCCTGTAAGGTACTTTTAATCTCAAAATATGAGGATGGGCCGGGCACAGAGGCCCACGTCTGTAATCCCAGTACTTTGGGAGGCCAAGGTGGGTAGATCACGAGGTCAGGAGTTTGAGACCAGCCTGGCCAAAATGGTGAAACCCCATCTCTATAAAAATGCAAAAATTATCCCCAGAAACATTAGGCAAAAGAAAAAAATAAAAATAAATAAAAACAAAAATGCAAAAATTAGGTTGGCATGGCGGCAGGCACCTATAATTTCAGCTACTCGGGAGGCTGAGAGAGGAGGATCACTTAAAACTGGAAGGCAGAGGCTGCAGTGAGATTAGATCACACCACTGCACTCCAGCCTGGGCAAGAGAGCGAAACTTCATCCCCCCTGCACACACACACACACAAAAGTGAGGATGTCCTGTGCTAGATAAAAGTAATAACAATAATGGCCAGGCGTAGTGGTTCATGCTTGTAATCCCAGCACTTTGGGAGGCTGAGGCAGGTGGATCACCTGAGGTCAGGAGTTCAAGACCAGCCTGACCAGCATAGCAAAACCCTGTCTACTAAAAATACAAAAATCAGCCTGGTGAGGTCACATGCACCTGTAGTCCCAGCTACTTGGGAGGCTGAGGCAGGAGAATCACCTGAAGGGAGGCCGAGGTTGCAGTGAGCCGAGATCGTGCCACTGCACTTCAATCTGGGTGACACAGGGAGACTCCGTCTCCAAAACAAAACAAAAAAAGTAATAATAACAATAATCTCAAAATGCTCTCTCCATTGTATAAAATGAGACCAATTTGTACCTGACATTATGCTTCTATGAAATACTTGGCAAAGCACCCAGTGTCAGTGAATGTACTGCATTAGCTAAGACTGAAGTCCATACTATGGCCTCGAAAGCCTCCTTGATCTGGCCTCTGGCTGCCTCTCAGGAGCTTAGCTCACATTACTCTCCTCCCGGCCCACCGCGCTCCATTCATATTGACCTCCTTCTGTTCCTGGAACACACCAAGCTCATTCCTACCTCAGGGACTTTGCACCTGCTATTCCCTTTGCCAGGAATACTTTCCCCCCAAGAAAAGTATTCAGAGAGCTGGCTTCTTCCTGACATCCAGATCTCCGCTCAGCAGGACCTCTCCTCAGAGAGGGCCTCACTCAAGCTATTAGATATAGAACAGATTCAATGCCCAGCCAAGAAGGTACATTTTTTTTTTTTTTTTGACACGGAGTCTTGCTCTGTTGCCCAGCCTGGAGAGCAGTGGCACAATCTCTGCTGACTGCAACCTCCGCCTCCCGGGTTCAAGCAATTTTCATGCCTCAGCCTCCTGAGTAGCTAGGACTACAAGGCACGCACCACTGCGTCTGGCTAATTTTTGTATTTTTAGTAGAGATGGGGTTTCACCATGTTGGCCAGACTGGTCTTGAACTCCCGACCTTGGGTGATCCATCCGCCTCGGCCTCCCAAAGTGTTGGGATTACAGGCATGAGCCACTGCGTCCAGCCGGTACATTCTTTTTTAGGATACACAAGGAAGAGTTATAACAACAGATACGCATTAGATCATGTATTTTCCTCAATACATTCCCAACATCAATATGATACAGAGCAGGTTCTGTAACCACATTTCAACAAAATTAGAAAATAATTTTTTTTTTAAGACAGAGTCTCACTCTGTTGTCCAGGTTGAAGTACTGTGGCACAATCTCGGCTCACTGAAACCTCTACCTCCCGAATTCAAGCAAATCTCCCTGCCTCAGCCTCCCGAGTAGATGGGATTACAGACACCTGCCACCAGGCCCAGCTAATTTTTGTATTTTTAGTAGAGACAGCGTTTTGCCACATTGGCCAAGCTGGTCTCTAACTCCTGACCTTAGGAGTTCTGTCTGCCTCACCCTCCCAAAAGTGCTGGGATTACAGGAGTGAGCCGCCACACCTGACCAGAAATTAATTCTTAAAAGGTAGATTTTTAATATATTTGGAAACTGAATGAAATATTGCTAAGAAACATTGCTAAAGGACTCAAAAACATTTAGAACTGGATAATGAAAGTAATATATGTCAAAATCGGTGGCACACAGCTAAAGCAGTACTTTATTATTAAGCTGTAATCTCACTCTGTCGCCCAGACTGGAGTGCAGTGGTGTGATCTTAGCTCACTGCAACCTCCACTCCCAGGTTCAAGTGAGTCTCCTGCCTCAGCCTCCTAAGTAACTGGGATTATAGGTGTGCACCACCACACCCAGAAAATTTCTGTATTTTAGTAGAGATGGGGTTTTGCCATGTTGGCCAGTCTGTTCTTGAACTCCTAGCCTCAAGAAATCTGCTGTCCTCAGCTTCCCAAAGTGCTGGGATTATAGGCATGAGCTGGCCAAATGGCAGATTTTGTCCAAACGGAAGGCTAAGGCTGACCCTAAGGCTAACCCTAACCTTAACCCTAACCCTAACCCTAATTGAGTTAGCGTAAAATGACTAAAGGCAAGAGACGAGCATTCTGGATATTTCTCAGGGAAGGAAAAAGGCAACTTTTATCCTCCACTGACCCAAAGAAATGGACTGTACTTTGTCCCCGACTTCCCACTCAATTTCCTATTTTGACCCCCATTCTCCCTCCCCCCTCTTGTCTATCCCAAGCTTCACTCCGGAGGCAATACCTAAACCTGTGCTAGTTAAACTTGAACCAGATCTGTTAGAAAAGAAGGGGCTATTGCAAGAAGCAGTGCAGCTTCAAAGAAAGCCAAAAAGAACGTGACCATGCTTACTCACCCCTCCTTCCCACTCAATTTCCTCCTGCCCAGAGAATGGAACTCATGGGATGGAAAGCCCAGGAAAAGGGAAGCGAGTAAAGAAAGGGACAGGGCGCTACCCTCCACAAACACTTCCTGCTGGCTGTGCTGACATAACTGCACGCCATGCATCTCATGACTTGGGGTATAGCTCACACACCTAATGCCTTAGAGTTCTCGGAGCCAATGTTCTCTGATTTTTCAGTGGCTACATTTAAGGGTAGAAGAGAATTGGGAAAATCCCAAGAGAACACTTTGTGATTGCTAATGTGGACTTAAAGGTTATTCTTATCAACATCTAAACAACTGAAAATACAAAATGTTACAACATGTGGACAGTTTTGGAGTCTGAGGAGTCCTGCTTTTCTTCTCTCTTAGCAACCGTTATCTTTTTTTTTTTTTTCGTGGAGACGGAGTTTCACTTTTGTTGCCAGGCTGGAGTGCAGTGGTGCGATCTCAGCTCACTACAACTTCTGCCTCCTGGAGTTCAAGCGATTCTCTTGCTTTAATCTCCTAAGTAGCTGGGATTATAGGTGCCCACCACCACGCCCGACTAATTTTTTGTACTTTTAGTAGAGACGGGGTTTCACTATGTTGGCCAGGCTGGTTTTGAACTCCTGGCCTCAAGCAATCCCCCCGTCTCAGCCTCCCCAAAGTGCTAGGATTACAGGCATGAGCCACCACGCCTGGCCTGAATTTCTTTTCTTATGCTTTCATTTTGAAGTTTACTTTCTGTGCTTATACAAATTACTTTTTGGGGGAATAACTATGAACCTGAGAGAGAGTTACAGCTTTGGACTTCTTCTAGCCCAGACATTGCCATTTATTTGAGTGTACACAGAAAAATGTACACCAAAGTCCTCCCAAAAGAAAACAAAATGTCCCAAGATTAAAGACAAAAGACAGTAAATGAAATTCTTGTGGCCTAATCTGAATTATGAATCTTATGTTCACAATGTTTCCATGGAGTTAGTAACTGTATTAGTTTCTTATGGCTGGCATAACAAATTACCACCAACTTTGTGGCTGAAAGCAATACAAGCATTACTTTCCAGTTCTGGAGGTCAGAAGTACGAAATGGGTTTTACAGACTACCATCAAGATGCTGGCAGCGCTGCACTCTGCCCGGAGGCTCTAGGGAACCCATCTCCTGCCTCTTCCAGCCTCATGCCTTGGCTCACGGCCCCCACCATGCAATCTCTTCACTCTGCCCTCACATCCCCTTCTCTGAGTCCTCAGCCTCTCCCTTCCATTTTTAAGGACGCTTGTGGTTAAATGAGGCTCACTTGGATAATATAGGCCACTCTCCCCATCTCAAGATCTTAACTTAGCTGCATTTGCCAACTCCCTTCTGCCATATAAGGCAACACATTCATGGGTTCCAGGGATGAGGAACTGGATATCTTCAGGGGACCACTACTCTGCCTACCACAGTAATTAAGTCACCACCTTAGAAAGTCATTGGATTTGACACTACTGGGACTGTATCTTTGAGTCTTCTTTACCTAAGTCTAGTCTGTTGAGTAATACTGTTAAATATCTAGGCATCTAATAGTTTCTAAATACATTTGAAGAGACTTCTTTTTGTTTTTTTGAGATGGAGTTTCACTCTTGTTGTCCAGGTTGGAGTGCAATGGCTCAATCTCAGCTCACCGTGACCTCCACTCCCGGGTTCCAGCGATTCTCCTGCCTCAGCCTCCCAAGTAGCTGGGGTTACAGGCATGCACCACCATGCCTAGCTAATTTTTTTTGTATTTTTAGTAGAGATGGGGTTTCTCCATGTTGGTCAGGCTGGTCTTGAACTCCAACCTCAAGTGATCTGGCCGCCTCGGCCTCCCAAAGTGCTAGGATTACAGGTGTGAGCCACCGTGCTTGGCTGAGATTTCCAACTACATCATATGCTACAGCGTTCCTGCCTCTCTGTCATCGAGGAACATGAGGAAATGTGTGGGGGCTCCATTAACTGCCATCTCCACAAGCAGGATTTCTTCCATCTCAAGGTGACCCTATGATCACCATCATCCCTTACATACGGAGCAGTGGAAGCAGATCTTACTCTAAAAATGGTCCCACATAATATTACACAATGGTTTTGAGTAGACAAAATGGTTTCACGGCATTTTAAGGCTATATAAAGAAATAGTTAAAAGCAAAGATGTGCCTGGGTATGGTGGCTCATGCCTGTTTCCCAGCACTTTGGGAGGCCGATGCCGGAGGATCACTTGAGGTCAGGAGTTCAAGACCAGCCTAGGCAACATAGCAGGACCCTGTCTCTACAGAAAATACAAAAAACAAATTAGCAGGGCATGATAGCACACACCTGTAGTCCCAGCTACTCAGGACGCTGAGGTGGGAGGATTGCCTGAGCCTGAGAGGTTGAGACTACAGTGAGCTGAGATCATGCCACTACATTTCAGCTTGGGCAGCACAGCGAGAGGCTCTATCTCAAAAAAAAAAAAAAACAGCAAAGATGATTGATGGAATCAGATGACAAATGTGCACTCAAACCTGACTCACCCACCTGTATGGCCTTGCTAAGTCTCAGCTTTACTTCTCAGTACCTACTTCATGGTTCACGTGAGATGGAATGAAATGAAGCCTACAAAGCTTTTGGCAGGGACTTCACTGTTATTATTATCAAGAAGACAATACTACTTGACATAATAGGTTGCCTAGTTTACCTATAAAGAAAGAGACTCGGCCAGGCGCAGTGGCTCATGCCTGTAATCCCAGAACTTTGGGAGGCCGAGGTCAGGGGGTTACCTGAGGTCAGGAGTTCAAGATCAGCCTGGTCAACATGGTGAAACCCCATCTCTACTGAAAATACAAAAATTAGCCAGGCATGGTGGCACGAGCCTGTAATTCCAGCTACTCAGGAGGCTGAGGTAAGAGAATTGCTTGAACCCGGGAGGTGAAGGCTGCAGCGAGCAGAGATCGTGCCACTGCACTCCAGCCTGGGCAACAGAGCAAGACTCCGTCCCAAAAAAAATAAGAAAATAAAAGAAAGAGACTCCCCAAAAGCAAATAACTTGTCTAAGATGGCACAGCTAGTACATGTCAGTGCCTAACACGCGTGGTATTTACTCCTGAAATATCTTTGTTGCTGATCCTTTTTGATCAGAGGTCCTTTTAAAAATTTCTTCTCTCAGGATTTGCAGAATCTGTCTCCAGCCAAGGTTTCTATATACACTTAGTCAACTTTAAAATTTACTGATGTGCTGATTAAGAAATGTTTCAGTTTAGTTTCATTTTACAAATAATTATATTAAAAATTATTAACAGGTCTCCAGATTTTTAGTCTAGCATTTTTTTTTAAGAGGAAGTTTCACTCTTTTTTTTTTTTTTTCAGACAGAGTCTTGCTGTGCTGCCCAGGCTGAAGTGCAATGGCTCAATCTGGGCTCATTGCAACCTGCCAGATTCAAGCGATTCTCCAGCCTTAGCCACCCCCTCCAAGTAGCTGGGAATACAGGCACACGACACCGTGTTCAGCTTAATTTTTGCATTTTTAGTAGAGACGAGGTTTTATCATGTTGGTCAGGCTGGTCTCAATCTCCTGACCTCAGGTGATCTGTCTGCCTCAGCCTCCTGAAGTGCTGGGATTACAGGTGTGAACCACCACACCCAGCCGAATTTCACTCTTGTTGCCCAGGCTGCAGTGCAATAGAGCAATCTCGGCTCACTACAACCTCCACCTCCCGGGTTCAAGCGATTCTCCTGCCTCAATCTCCTGAGTAGCTGGGATTACAGGTGCCCACCACCATGCCTGGCTAATTTTTTATATATTTTTTTCTTTTTGAGACAGAGTTTCACTCTTGTTGCCCACGCTGAAGTGCAATGGCACGATGTCTGCTCACAACCTCTGCCTCCCGGGTTCAAGCAATTCTCTTGCCTCAGCCTCCCAAGCAGCTGGGATTACAGGCATATGCCACGATGCCTGGCTAATTTTGTATTTTTAGTAGAGACAAGTTTCTCCATGTTGGTCAGGCTAGTCTTGAACTCCCAATCTCAGGGGATCTGCCTGCCTCAGACTCCCAAAGTGCTGGGATTACAGGCATGCCACCGTGCCCCGTCCTAATTTTTTTTTAATTTTTTTGTATTTTGTATTTTTTGGCCTCTAAACTAAATGGTCCCAGACTGATGAGGTTTTTGGAGTTCTTGGCTCTGCTTTTTATAGAAACATTTCTTTTTTTATGGGCTATTTGTGTATCAGCCAGGCCATGAGCTACCAGGCCTGGCTGAAACCATACTTTTATCAGTTGTATCTGTGGCCATTAAGTGCAAATATGTAACAGAGATTTGGGACTCTCTTTAACTAATTTAGACCCAAATACTTTTAAAGGATGGGATATATATAAAATGCAGATGTCCCTACATTTCATTAAAAGGTTATTTTTTAAATGTTATATTATTAATACGCTTAAAAAGCAAAGTAGAAGCCAGGCACAGTGGCTCATGCCTGTAATCCCAGTACTTTGGGAAGCTGAGGTGGGTAGATCACGAGGTCAGGAGTCGAGACCAACCTGGCCAATATGGCAAAACCCCATCTCTACTAAAAATACAAAAATTAGCTGGGTGTGGTGGCGGGGGCCTGTAGTCCCAGCTACTCAGGTGGCTGAGGCAGGAAAATTGCTTGAACCTGGGAGGTGGACGTTGCAGTGAGCTGAGATCCCACCATTGCACTCCAGCCTGGGTAAGAGAGAGAGACCCTGTGTCAAAAAAACAAAAAGGACATTGGGTGTTTGTTTTTGTTGTTTGTGTTTTTTTGCAGTTTTTTTTTTTTTTTTTTTTTTGCTTTTTGTTTTTTTGTTCCACAATAGATTCAGTCTTATGGACTGCCCCACACTGCCTCTTGCAGTCACAGGTTATTCCCCACGTACTCTCTATTCTATGGTGCCTATCAAAGGGTGTGATCTCTGAGGTCTTTTACAGCCTGGTGATCAAACGTCAAATGAGCTAAGATATCAAGATCCAGGTATTAGAATAGGTCCAGCTCATCTGCAAGAATATCATCCTTTCCCCATCTCCTCCGTTTCAACAACCTGTAATTCCTCCTACCCACTGAATGGGAGGAAGCATCTACAGACCATGTAGCTGATATGGAACTTGTATCTAGAATATATAAAGAACTCTTACATTTTAAAATCATAAGATAAATGGCCAGGCATGGTGGCTCACACCTGTAATCCCAGCACTTTGGGAGGCCAAGGTGGGCATACCATCTGAGGTTAGGAGTTCGAGACCAGACTGACCAATGTGGTGAAACTCCGTCTCTACTAAAAACACAAAAATTAGCTAGGCGTGGTAGTGCATGCCTATAATCCGAGTTACTTGGGAGGCTGAGGCAAGAGAATTGCTTGAACCCAGGAGGCGGAGGTTGCAGTGAGCTAAGATCCCGCCTTGCACTACAGTCTGGGCAACAGAAAGAGACCCTGTGTCAAAAAACTAAAAAGGGGCCGGGCATGGTGGCTCATGCCTGTTATCCAAGCACTTTGGAGGCCAAGGCGGGCGGATCACCTGAGGTCGGGAGTTCAAGACCACCACCCTGACCAACATGGTGAAACCCCGTCTTTAAAACAAAATAAAAAATAAAAAAGAAGATAAAAAATAAAAAATAAAAAGGACATTGGATCTGAGGGGGTTGAGAAGATTATCTGTGATTAACATATGGCCTATGAGATAAGAGTCAGGGTTTTTCTGTTCTGTTTTTTTTTTTTCTTTTTCTTTTTCCTTTTGTTCCACAATAGATTCAGTCTGAAGGACTACCCAGGGAAAGCAGCAGCAAAATTATAAAATGATTTATTCCTCACTTTTGCTATCAACTTGTTCTTTATTTAGACGTTCTGCTTCTGGAAGTAGATATAATTATACTGTGTGCCGCACATATCTGTCATTATGTTATACAATGACGTATTTCACAACATCTATGTGCCAGATAAGCAAACCTTACAGCTTTAAATGCCTGAACATTTAATTTAAACATTTTTTCACTGAGGATTCTTCTGAACAAATGACACTGTCTCATTCGACTGGCCTTTTGCAACTCAAGGCCATGGTGACAAATGTCAGTCTTACATAACCATAACCAAATGATGCCCTAAGGCACACTGAAGCCTATCACCACTGGCCTCTAAACTAAATGGTCCCAGACTGATGAGGTTTTTGGAGTTCTTGGCTCTGCTTTTTATAGAAACATTTCTTTTTTTATGGGCTATTTGTGTATCTGCTGCTCTTAGTATTGGTGGCTGTGGGCAATGTGTCCCATCTCTTTCTAATTTGCTGTATTCAAAGAAACGTTTGTCTTACCACCTACCTTACTGATGACATAGTATGTTTTTCATCTGTTAGATCCTAGGGCTATAGCCGTAGTCTGTTCAATTCCAAGTTTCAGGAGGCTAACAGCTTAAGCAAAAAATGAATGTTTATTCTAAGATTATGGGGGTATCTCAAAGGTAAAGGTGAACGGGGTAGGGGGCAGAATCAGGAAGTAGAAGCTCAGCAGAAACCAGAGGCCATTCTCTTCTCTCCCCTCTGTGTGTCTTTGCCCGGCTGTTTCATTGTTTTGCTTCCACAGATTACTGTTCTCAGCTTCTCCATGCACGTGAGGGTTACGTCAAATCCGTTCCAGTCACCTGCAGAGAAGAAAGAGTTGTCTGTATCCCAAGGCCAAAGCCAGAGGAGAGACTGGGCCAGTTTGGGTCAGGCTCCCACCTGTGGTCCAGTCAGCTGTGGCCAGGAGGATAAGGTCACATAGTATAAAAATGGCTGCTGCGCCACCTCTGGGAGAAAGGACAGCCTAGAGGAAGGAGGAACTGACTTAATGTCTTCAACAGCAACAAAAGAACCAGAAAATCAAAACTGTTCCAATTGCATCTAAAATAAAAATAGAGGCTGGGTGAGGTGGCTCATACCTATAATCCCAGCACTTTGGGAGGCCGAGGCAGCTGGATCACTCAAGCTCAGGAGTTCAAGATCAGCCTGGGCAACCTGGTGAAACCCCATCTCTCCCAAAAATACAAAAAAAAAAAAAAAAAAAAAAAAAAGGCTGGGCATGGTGGCAAGTGCCTGCAGTCCTAGCTACTTGGGAGGCTGAGGTGGGAGGATTGCTGGAACCCGGAGGTGGAGGTTGCAGTGAACTGAGATCCCACCCAGGTGACACAGTGAGACACTGTCTCAAAAAGAAAAAAAAAAAAAAAAGATAAGCTTGGTCTGAGGGCCTGAGATGTTCCCCAATGAAAAAAGAACATGAGGTCTGGCCCCATGGATTCATGGTATGTATTTTGCTTTTCTTGAGACCTTGTTGTTTACTCCATTTATTGGAATTATTAGAGACATAACTCATGTACCATAAAATTTACTCTTTTTAAAGGTACAATTCAGCGGCTTTTAGTATATTCACAGGTTCTACAACTACCACCGCTTTCTTTCCTAGCACATTTTCATCCCATAAATGGAAACCTCGTACTCATCAGCACTCACCTTCCAGCCTTCCTTTCCTCTAGCCCCTGGCAACCACTAATCTACTTTTGGTTTTTTTCGGTTTTTTTGTTTTAGAGATGGAGTTTCTCTCTTGTTGCCCAGGCTGGAGTAAAGTGGCGCGATCTCAGCCCACCGCAACTTCCACCTCCCGGGTTCAAGCGATTCTCCTGCCTCAGCCTCCAGAGTAGCTGGGATTACAGGCGTGTGTCACCATACCTGGCTAATTTTTGTATTTTTAGTAGAGACAGGGTTTCTCCACGTTGATCAGGCTGGTCTCAATCTCCCGACTTCAGGTGATCCACCACTTCAGCCTCCTGAAGTGCTGGGATTACAGGCGTGAGCCACTGCGCGCGGCCTCTACTTTCAGTTTCTATGGATTTGCCTATTCCAGACATTTCCTATACACAGAATCATATGGTAAGTGCCCTCTCGTGTCTGGCTTCTCTCACTCAGTACGGTGTTTTCAAGGGTCATCCATGGTGTTACGTGTGTCAGTGCTGCCTTCCTGTTGTGGCTGAATCATATTCCATTGTGTGGATGGACCGCATTGTGTTTATCTGCTCATTAGTTGATGGACATTTAGGTTGTTTACACTTTTTGGCTATTATGAATGCTGCTATGAACACTATTTTTTCATCGGAGAGATTTATAATTTTAGATTTTATCTTTGATCCATTTTGAATTAATTTTCTTTCTCTTTCTTATTTATTTATTTATTTATTTATTTATTTATTTATTTATTTTGAGACAAAGTCTTGCTCTGTCACCCAGGCTGGAGTACAGTACCACGATCTCAGCTCACTGCAACCTCCACATGCTGGGTTCAAGCAATTCTCCTGCCTCAGCCTTCCAAAGTGCTGGGATTACAGGCATCAGCCACCACGCCCTGCCAATTTATTTATTTTTTTAATGTTATATAGCTGGGACTACAGGCATGTGCTACCCTGCCCAGATGATTTTTGTATTTTCTGTAGAGACAGGGTTTCACCATGTTGCCCAGGCTGGTCTGGAACTCCTGAGTTCAAGTGATCCACCCACCTCGCCTCCCAAAGGGCTGGGATTACAGGTGTGAGCCACTGTGCCCACCATTCCTATTTATTTTTGAGACAGGGTCTCACTCTGTCACCCAGGCTGGAGTGCAGTGGTACAACTGCAGCTCACTGCATCCTTGACCTCCTAAACTCAAGTGATCCTCCTGTCTCACCCTCCCAAGTAGCTGGGACCACAGGCATGCAACAGCAGGCCTGGCTAATTTTTAAAGTATTTGTAGAGATGGGGGTCTCCCTATGTTGTCCAGGCTGGTCTCAAACTCCTGGGCTCAAGCAATACTCCAAGTTAGTCTCCCAAAGTGCTGGGATTATAGGAATGGGCCACTATGTCTGGTGAATAAAGTTTAAAAAAAAAAAAAAGTAAGAAAAGAAATAAATAAATAAACCAAGCTGGGCACTGTGGCTCAAGCCTATAATCCTAGCACTTTGGGAGGACAAGGCGGGTAGATCACAAGGTCAGGAGATCAAGGCCATCCTAACCAACATGGTGAAACTCATCTGTATTAAAAATACAAAAAATTAGCCAGGTGTGGTGACACATACCTGTAGTCTCAGCTACTCAGGAGGCTGAGGCAGGAGAATTGCTTGAACCAGGGAGGCGGAGGTTGCAGTGAGTCAAGATCACGCCATTGCACTCCAGTCTGGGCAACAGAGTGAGTGTCCGTCTCGGGGGGGGGGGGGGGG
>CAUYQU010072872.1:0-37805 GCA_963574635.1 Cheracebus regulus | reverse complement strand
GCCCGGTGATGAAGTTTTTTTTGTTTCTTAGCTTTCCTTTGGCGGACGCCCCTTCCCCACAGAGCCGGACCTTCCTGGGTTTGCTGTGCTTGCTGTGAAACTCTCAGTCCTCAGTGCTTCCAATTGCTGTTTTCCTTGTGGAGTTGGGACCAGCCGAGCCCGTCTGTCCCGTATACTCCGCACCAGGAAGCGCCGCGCTGGGGCGCCGGCAAAACAGACGCGCCGGCCAAAAGAGTCGCGCTGGCAACCCATGTGGCTCCTCTGCCGGGAATCTCCCAGTCTGTGGGCAACAAAAATTCGTTGGAAAGTATGGTGTCCACTTGTTCTCAGAGCTTTCACTGGGAGCTACATTCCTGAACTGTTGCTAATCGGCCATCTTGGATCTCTCCCTGACAGCAAATTTTAAAAGGCAGAAACAAGCCTCTTTCATGTGGCAAATTCAAACAGGCCATTTTCATATGCAAAATGCAATAGAATTATATATTCACAACAAAAAGATAGCTGAAGAACCTTATTACTTGAAAGGTTTAGAAAATCATGTAAATTTCTTACTACTCTTGGGTTAAAGAAGAAATCAAAATGTATTACAATTAAAATGTCTTCATATATTGATTTAGAAAAACATTATGGAGCAAACTGTGTTATAGATAAAATGGTGTTCTGAGGAAAATCTATAACCATAAATGCTTTTATAAAAATAAAAGAGCTTAAAATCAAATAAGTCTGTCAGCCAAGAAGTCAGACAAAAGCACAAAATGAAACTCCATTCCCCGTTTAAAAAGTCTCTTTGAACTAGATGGAATAGAAAAAGTGCTGCATTTGGTAATGAGTATTTACATGAGACCTAGGAAATATCACACTTAATGTTTTTGAGGTTCTTAGCACACACAGAACAGGATGCAGATGTTGCCTGTTGCCTCTCCTACTCAATGCTGGGATTGAGTTCCTGGTCCAGGGGTCCTCAAAGAGTCAGAATTCCTGGGGGTGGGGCTCAGGCATTGGTATTTTACACAGCTCTCTAGGTGATTGGTTTAAAAACAATCCTCTAGCCTATGAAATGAGACAAAGAAAATAAGTGAAAGCCATAGATATCAGAAAGAGAAAAAAACTATATGATTATTTACCTAGAATACGAAAGAGAATTAACTGAAAATTGGAAAAATCAATGAGTTCAGAGTATGATAGAATACAAATTATATGCAAAAAAACAATAGATTTCCTATAGGTTATCAGTAATAAATTAGAAAAGGCAACAAAAATTCCAAATTATAATGAAAATAGCAACAACAAAATATAAAATAGGAAAAAACTAAAAGAAATGCAAAAAACCTTTATGAAGGTAATTATGTTTAAGAAAAGATGTCAGAAACAACCTAAATAAATGGAGAGATTCTACCATAAGCTAATTTACCCTAAATTATCTATAACCCCAATAAAAATGTCACCAGAATTCCTCATGGAACTTCATAAGCAAATTCCAGAATTTATACGAAGGAACAGATGTGTAAGAACAGCCAAGATAAATCTGAAAAATGACATCAATGATGTCTAGTATCTTCTCCTTTAAACCAGCCATCCCCAACCTTTTTGGCACCAGAGACTGGAACAGTGGAAGACAATTTTTTCCACAGATGGGGTTGGGGAGATGGTTTTGGGATGAAAGTGTTTCACCTCTGATCATCAGGCATTAGTTAGATTCTCATAAGGAGCTCACAACCTAGATTCCTCCCATATGCTTTTCACAATAGGGTTTGGGCACCTGTGAGAATCGAATGCCCAGCTGATCTGATGGGAGGCAGAGCTCAGGAGGCAACCTACACTAGTCTGCTACTCATCTCCAGCTGTGTGGCCCGGTTTCTCACAGGCCACAGGCAGGTTCGAGGCCTGGGGGTTAGGGACCCTTGCTTTAAACATCAAAATATATGGCATTAATAATCAAACCATGTGGTATTGGTGCAGGAAAAAAAATAGATAAATGAACCAGAATAGGGAAATCAGCAAAAAGTCATATATGGGAATTCAATGTATGATAAAGGTGGCATTTGAAATTAGCAGAAGTCGCCCTGGTGTGGTGGCTCATGCCTGTGGTCCCAGCACTTTGGGAGGCTGTGATGGGTGGATCACTAGGTCAGGAGTTCAAGACCAGCCTGGCCGAGATAGTGAAACCCTATCTCTACTAAAAATACAAAAATTAGCTGGGTGTGGTGGCGATAGCCTGTAATCCCAGGTACTCAGGAGGATGAGGCAGAGAATTGCTTGAACCCGGGAGGCAGAGGTTGCAGTGAGCTGAGATTACTCCACTGCACTCCAGCCTGGGTGACAGAGCAAGACTCCATCTCAAAAAAAAAAAGAAAAAGAAAAAGAAAAAAAAAGAAATTAGCAGAAGTAGGATGGATATGTCAGTTTAGACTAGCAGTAGCTGAACATGACAGAAAACTCGGACAAAAGGCTTAAACAAGAGGAAGCCTTATTATTGATCCTTTGAATAGAGGAGAGCTGGAGGTCACCAGTCCTTAACAAGCATGGCAGCTCCACGACCACTAGGAACCCAAGTTCTATCTATTGTCTGCCCCATCATCCTTAGTGCAGTGGTTTCATTTTCAAGGTTGCTTATGATTGAAGATGCTTCTGGAGCTCCAGCCATCACATCTACATTCCATGCAGGAAGAAGAAATAAAGCAGAGAAAAGCCAAAGGGCATGATCTTGGCCTTCTTAGCCTTTCTGGGAGTTCTACTTAATGATGTGTGCTTATGTGATATTGGCTACCCTTACTTGCATTGGAAGCTAGAAAAGGAAAATTTTTATCTGGGCATGTTGCTATCTCAATAAAGGTATTCTACCAGTAAAGAAAAAAAGGCAAATGGATTTTGGGTAGGCAACTAGCAGTCTGTCCAGTCTGTGTGATGTGCAGCAGGTCCTTCCTCAGATCCTGCTGCTCCTCATGAACTAGTGACCTGTCAATTTCAAGTCAATTGCTCTTCCCCACAAATACCTAGTGAACTATGGGAGAGAAGAAAAGACACAGATATACAAAAAATATGACGCCACAAAAAGGGGGAAAGGGAATCACATAGAAATTACTATTATGTAGTAATTATGACGTCTCAGAAATGGTAAAGGTTCCCTATTTTGAGAGTGAGGTAAACTTTTTGGTAACCCAACCTGGCAGTGCCTGGCTCCACACTCTAGGAGACGGTGGCCAGATTAGGCAAATAAAAATATGGCCACCTAGTTAAATGTGAATTTCAGATAAGTAACAAATAACTGCTTTAGTACAGGATGTTTCAAATATTGTATTACATACTAAAAAATTTATTTGTACATACATACATACAATTCTGGAAGTATAGTCACCAAATTGAGATCAGTGATATCTTTGGGGAAAGAACTTGAAATAAAAAGTGATGGTCAGGGGAAGTTTGCTTTACTTTATCTATGATGCTCAAAATTTGCATTTGTACACTGATAATTATTCTTGTTTACTTGTAGTAGGAAGACATAATGTAAGAATAAGAATGTAAGAGGGTAACCAAGGTCTTGTTGGTGCTGAGGCTACAGACTAATGAATGCCATTATGGCTTACATGGCCTCTGGAGTCAGGGTCGGTAGACCTGGTCTTCAGGCCACCACTGAGCAGCCACACCTGCTTTTTGAGACTCTCCTTTCACTTTGACAAAAAAAGAGGAGGGTGATGATACCCACTGAAGAGCTGTTGAGAAGATCAGCAATGTAAATGTAAGAAAATTTATGGACAAATGCTTTGTAAATTCCACTGGAGCATACAAAGTATGAAATGTAATTTATGATGTCAGTTCTTACTATGTTGTATAATTTATTATATAGTTGTATTGCAATGTGCCACTATGTAATTATGTTGTAATGTGTAGTATTTTGGAATATTGAGTACCAAATGTAGGCATGAAAGCAGAAGTGCCCCTTCTAGGATAGAAGATAAAGAAACATTAACCAACTTAATACATGTTAGAGTGCCAAGAAAGAGCTTGGTATTTAAAAGTATACTCTCAAAGTGAAACAGTTGAATTTCATTTCTTTCCTAAAAAAACCCACAAAAAAACAAAAATGGGATATATGTGTAGAATATGCATCTAAGTTCCCTCCCCTCACCCCCACCCCCCAACAGGCTGTGGTGTGTGTTGTTCCCCTCCCTGTGTCCATGTGTTCTCATTGTTGAACTCCCACTTACGAGTGAGAACATGTGGTGTTTGGTTTTCTGTTCCTGTGTTAGTTTGCTGAGGATGATGGCTTCCAGCTTCATCCACGTCTCTGCAAAGGACATGATCTTGTTCCTTTTTATGGCTGCATAGTATTTCGTGGTGTATATGTACCACATTTTCTTCATCTAGTCTATCGTTGTTGGGCTCTTGGGTTGGTTCCATGTCTTTGCTATTGTAAATAGTGCTACAATAAACATATGGGTGTGCATGTGTCTTTTTAGTGGAATGATTTATATTCCTTTGGGCATATATCCAGTAATGGGCTTGCTGGGTCAAATGGTATTTCTGGTTCTAGATCCTTGAGGAATCACCATACTGTCTTCCACAATGGTTGAACTAATTTGCATTCCCACCAACAGTGTAAGTGTTCCTATTTCTCCACAGCCTCGCCAGCATCTATTGTTTGCTGACTTTTAATAATCGCCATTCTGACTGGCATGAGATTGTATCTCATTGTGGTTTTGATTTGCATTCTCTGATGATCAGTGATGTTGAACTTTTTTTTCATATGTTTGTTGGCTGCGTAAATGTCTTCTTTTGAGAAGTGTCTGTTCACATCCTTTGCCCTTTGCCCTCAAAGTGACGAAGCTGAGTTTCAAAAACAGATCCCCAAACTCTAAGTCCTGGTCTGTTTCCATATGACCTCTTAAGAGTTTTACATAGTCTCATTCCCCTTTCATTTTAATTATTATTCATGCATGTTCACTGACCTATTTCTTTACTTTTTATTTTTCCTTATCACTGATGCCATTATTTAACCACTGGAATTTCCCAGATATTGCCAGTAAATAGTCATTTATTTAATGCAACACAAAGCTATTGATTAGTTAAATTGGACCTAGGATTAACCCAAGTCTCTGTAATAAGAAGGGTAGAGTAGTTATTTCATGGAGTTGTCATAGCATATGGGAAAAAATGTAAACTTTTACTTTAAAAAGTTTAATACATTCTTTGTATTAATATTATTTACTATGAAGTTGATATTTAAGAAATTATCTGGAAATGATATGAATTCTATGAGCTTTTAGGGTCTATCATGAAAGAAAGTTAGGGACCAAAGTCTGTGGTTTGTGGGTAGGCTGGAAATTGGTGCACATGGCGAGTGGAAAAGCAGGGATCCTGGCAGAGCTTAAAACGTACTTATTCACCAAATGTCAGCATGTATGAGCTAAGGCCTGTGCACAGAGAATTAAACCATGTGCCTGGTAACAAGGAACTTCTGTGTTGAAAATTTATTAATCAATATTTACTCAATTTTAAAAATTGCTGTTGTCTCACTCTTAGTATTCACACCAGAGCAATACAGTAAATTAAGTGCATGTTCAATTACTCAAAGCTGCTTCTGCAGAATTATTACACCTAAATATTGTGTTTTAATGAACTGTACTTAATTTTTGCACAATCAAGTGACTGCTGTGTTACATCTTCCTCCCAGGGGTCTGAGACAGTCTGTCTGGCGCTGCAGGAGATACATGGTTTCAAATGTCATCCTGAAACCCCCTCCTACTCCCATCCTTCTGCTTTCCTGCTAAGCCAGGCTCAGTAATGCCAGGCTCAGTAATATTCTTTTTATTTACTGCATAAGGTAAGCTGGAGAAAGGAGGAAGATGCTGCCATTAATTACCAAATTGGGAGATCTTTACCTAGGAGAGATGAAATGAAAGTCTGGAAATGGTGACATCTAGTCTGTGCTCTTAGGCTGCAGAAAGGGGAAGAAACAACAGAATCACACCATCTCCAGGAATTTAAGTCCCTAAAAACTGACATCCAAGTCCAGGAATGGGAAGAAAGTTAGGAAGAAAAAAATGACACAGTTCAAAGTCAGCACACTTCCATTTCATTGCTTACTGCTCCCTCTCCGGTGCCAGGTGGACTCGTGTCATCCATGGCAGATTCATTCTGGACAGAAAGCAGCCCTTCCTCTACTCAGCCCACATTTTATATGACCCAGATGCTCCCTCAGTACTCAACAAAACTGACTCATCTTCAGAGACCAGACTGCAAAATACACTGATGACTCCTGAAGGCTTCTTCTTTTTTTCTCTCGGGTTTTTACACAGGTAGGGAGTTTCTCCTGGGTAGGCCAGGGGAGAAGCCAAGACCTTAGCTTAGAGTTAGGTTTTGGGTCCTTTTTGCTCATCTCTGTTGGGGTCTAAGAATGCAACTGTTATTAGCCAGGGTTACAATGAAGATATCTTATTTTTTCTCCCATAACACTTATCATCCACCAATATACAATTTATCCAATTAATTTCTTTTTTTCTTTGAGACAAAGTCCGGCTCTGTCACCCAGGCTGGAGTGCAGTGGTGCAATCTTGGCTCACTGCAATCTCTGCTTGGCAGGTTCAAGCAATTCTCCTGCCTCAGCTTCCCAAGTAGGTGGGATCACAGGCATGCGTCACCACACCTGGCTAATTTTGTATTTTTAGCATAGATGGGGTTTCACCATGTTGACCAGGCTGGTCTCAAACTTCTGACCTCAAGTAATTTGCCCACCTCTGCCTCTCAAAGTGCTAGGATTACAGGCATGAGCCACTGTACCTGACCTATCCAATTAATTTTATTTATTGTCTGTCTGTCCCCTGCTAGAATGCAAGCTCTGCAGGACCAGCTTCTTGATTGTTTTGTTCACTAATGAATTCCTCAGTACCTCTTACATGAGTATCCACTGAATAAATGGAATGAATTAACAAGTGGCTGACTATACCCATGTATTGCTGCGTGTCCTCATGACTCTGACGGTCATCCTTCCTGGTACCATTGCATTAGCTGGAGTGGGTTAGGTCATGCTGCAAAAAAGTTAGCTCTGAAACCTCAGGGATTTAATATAGCTAAGGTTTACTTTTCCTTCATGCAATGTGTCCAACCTCAGCTAGCAGCGGGGGTCAAACTGACAGTCACTCAGGGCCCTAAAGTGATAATGTTCTGCAGCTGGAATGTTGCTGGTCACTGCAGTACCAGGACAGATAGCTAGAGGGTCACACACCAGGTTTTCTATGCTTTAGCCCAGATGGGACACAAGTCATTTTTGCCCATACCCTGTTACCTCAAACTAGTCTCATAGTTTCTGCCTAACTTCAAGGAGTGGCTGGGAGGTGTGGGGGAATGGTTGGAAAACTGAGGGAGAGCGTTGTCTTTCCCACACCCATGCAAGTCCATTCATACCCACTCACATGCACTCACACCCACCACACCCATTCACACTTAGGATACCCATTCATGTCCACCAATGTGCATTCTCACCCACAGCCATTGGGTCTCACCCTTAACTTGTCTTGCTCACCCAGGCCCAACTGCCTGTGCAAAACCCAACTGATGCCCCAAGCTAACCTCCCACCCACTGTTACCACCTATGCCATGATATTATATCTATAGCTATAGCTAGCTAGCTAGATAGATTGGTTTTTGCCCACTCTTCCTGGCTTATAACTCCCATAGCCCTTACTACATACAGTCTTTTGTTATATGGTGGGGTACTTTAGGCCTCAGAAAACAGAATCTCTCTCTCTGACCTTCCCCTGCCCTCCTTTCACCAGCCAGGGAGGGTATGGAAGCTCCAAGCCCCCTTCCCCAATATGGATGCAGCTCTTTCCTCTGTATCCTTTGTACAATCAACAAGTATGCACAATTCAGTGTTCCTGGAGTTCTATGAGCTGCCGTAGCAAATTAATCAAACCAAAGGAGGAGGTTGTGGGATCTGAGTTGGTCAGAAGCATAGGTAAAACAACCCAGGGCTTGCAACTGGCATCAGAATTGTGTTGGGGGGCAGTGTTGGGGACTAAGCCCTAAACCTGTGGGATCTGATGCTGACTCCAGGTAGATGGTGTCAAAATTGAATTGGAGGACACCCAGCTGGTGTCCACTACAGAAGCGATTGCTTGCTTGGTGGGTGGGGAAAAATCCCTACCCCTTTGGTCACAGAAGTTTTTTTGGGTTGATTGCTGTGTTGTGAGAGCAGAGGAAAAACATTTTGAGTTTTTCCATTCAGACATACCGGTTATGTTTATTCATGGCCTACCACATCTAATTGTGCAGACTCCCCATTTCTCTTGTTTCTTCCAAACCAAATTTCCCTTTGGCAAAAAAGGGGGCTCTCTGGATGGAGCACTGGATGTCATCTTTTGGGATATAAGAAAACCTTTGTTATGTCATAAAATATTATGAACTTCCACATGTTAGCAGCAATGTTCATAGTACTTATTGGCCCAGCAAATACTCAATGTTGAAAAAGCTACCGTGAATTCAGTAGCTCTGTCACCCAGGCTGGAGTGCCGTGGCCTGATCTCGGCTCGCTGCAACCTCCACCTCCTGAGTTCAAGCGATTCTCCAGCCTCAGCCTCCCTAGTAGTAGCTGAGATTACAGGCATGCACCACCACACCTGGCTGATTTTTTAATATTTTTGGTAGAGACAGGATTTCACCATGTTGGCCAGGCTGGTCTCAAACTCCTGACCTCGTGATCTGCCTGCCTTGGCCTCCCAAAGTGCTGGGATTACAAGAGTGAGCCACCGTACCTGGCTGAATTTAGTTATTCTTAAGCATCTGTACCCACTAGAAACACAGTTGTGCATGTGATTTGTGCAGGTTGCAGACAAAGCTTGGTGCACATAGAGATTCAAGGATCCTTTGCAATGGTGCCACGGGCTGTGAATTGGAAGCCACCGAGGTAGAATAGTGCTAATAAGCAGGAGAGCAAAGTCTGGGGAGGTTTCCATTTTTCCTTTCACTCGCTGGCAGAGGAAAGTGGACCTTAGGTCATGAATCAAATGCCTTTGTTCTAATTGTGCCTGCTTACTGCCTGTAAGACTCTGTCAGTACCACACGTCAATTTAACTACATTGCAGGCCAGGCATGGTGGCTCACGCCTGTAATCCCAGCACTTTGGGAGGCTGAGGTGGGTGGATCACCTGAGGTTAGGAGTTCAAGGCCAGCCTGGCTGCCTGGCCAACATGGGGAAACTCTGTCTCTACTAAAAATACAACAACAACAACAACAACAACAACAAAAATTAGCCAGGCGCTGTGGTGGGTGCCTATAATCCCAGCTACCTGGGAAGCTGAGGCAGGGGAATCTCTTGAGCCCTGGAGGCAGAGGTTGCAGTGAGCGAAGAGTGTGCCACTGCCCTCCAGCCTGGGCGACAGAGAGAGACTCTGTTTCAAAAAAAAAAAAAAAAACCGAAACCCAAACCCAAACACCTAAAAACTATTTAACTGCATCCCATGTTCTCTCCTCTTGGACAAACCCCATTTGCAATATAAACCTCTGCTTGCAACTAATAGAAACTGATATCTAGAAAATGTGATCCATTATCTCCCCTGCTGTGGTCTGCTCGCCTCCAGGATTTCATTTCACATTTGACGGTACCTGAAGATGCTAACATTATGTGAAGAATTTCCTGAAAATGAAAATAACTCATTTAGGGAGCTCTACCAGAGGTGGGAAGAGATTCCAGGCATCTGGGTGTGAAGTGTCCAGAGAACAAGCCTTGAACCACTGGTTTTTCCTCCTATTCCTCCTTCCATCCCACCCCAGACCACCCACCTAGTCAGTCTCAAGGAATTTCTGTCTGGAGTCTGTCTCTGCCAAGGACAGTGAAGGATGGCTCTAGAAGCCATAGCTGCTTCCTAGGAGTCCCCAAGTCATCAGTCTGTAAGGTCACTTTGTCCTTCAAGATTTAAGTCTAATTGGTTCAAGTCCCATGCCTTGTACAGTGAGTTTTGCCTGTATGATCTGCTTTATGCTTGAGATTTCCTCTTAGACTCTTGTGCTGCCCACGTTGGGGCTGGGTAGGGATTTGGCTGTTTTTAGTGAGTGCTGACAATGGCTGGATGGGTCATGCCTTCAGGCAGGGTGTCTCAGTGGCTGGTCTTCTGGATGTGGGTGGCTCCCATTCTTTCAAGGCACCACCAACTATTATGGGCAGCCCCACCACCCCAAGTCCCCCTGTTCACTACCTCTCACGTCCCTTTCTCCCTCTTGTGTTGTGAGTTCTCTTGCACACTCCTGTGCGGTTCCCTCTTTGGCCTGATTCCTTCTACTTCTTTCCTCCATACAGAAAGTCCTCTTGGTATTCAGGTCGCTGACAAGTCCCTCCCTAGTTTTTAAGTGTGACTATGGATGTATGTTCATTTTTATAATATCCATATAATTTGTATTTATTATATTAATAATACTTTCTATTGACTGTTTTACTAAAGGTTGGGGGCAATGGAAGAGGTTTCTTGGAGAGTAGCACGGTAAACAACATATATAGGTATCAGAAATCCTTGCTCACAAAAATCTCTTGGTTATTACTGGATATAAGTAACTTTCACTGGTATTTTTGTTTCATTGGGCTCCTGGCTCCATTGACTTCTTCCTCTCTGCTTCTGTGCCCCGAGCCCTCTCCATTTTCCCATATATTTCACACAGAGCAGATCAGCCATGGATTTATCTGAGTCCAGATCTTTCAGGTTATGCACAGAATGTTTTCTTTTCAAAACCAAATGCATATGAAAGTTAGTTTCTGTACAAAGCCTCTCCTCTTTGTGAGGAGAACTAATGATCAGCTCTACACGTCTTTTTTTCCCTTTGCCTGGGATACGTTCGGTCACAGATTCACAGAAGGTTGGGCTGAGTGAGACCTCAGAGTCTATCCAGTTAAACTCCCCATTTGATGCTTGGATTCCTTCTTTGGTCTCATTCCCTGCTTGCACCTCTCCAGTGTCAGCGGTGGTCCAGCTTATTTTGCCACCTGGATAGTTTATGCATCTTCTTGAGCTTCAGCCTCCTATGCTGTAAAAGGGAGATGGTAGAATCGCATCTACTTCCCAGGGTTGTTGCAAGGATCAAATGAGATGGTGAATACAAAGGGCTCTGCATAGCGCCTGGCACAAACTCGGCACTTGATAGCTGTTCACTGTGAGTGTCCTGTCATTGAGCAGATCTGATGGGTAGAAGGATGCAGGCTGTACATCATGAGCTGATCTGCCCTTGAACCTGCCTGCTTTTAGATACTGTTTATAGTTAGCACCCCGGGCAGCCCAAGACAAAAACCTCCTCCTCCTCCTTTTCCTTCCCCTTCTTCCTCTGACTCTTCTTTCTTCTTCCTCTTCCTCCTCTTCCTCTGCCTCTCCTCCTTCTCCTTCTCTTCCTCTCCTCCCTCTCCTTCTCTTTCTCTTCCTCTCCTCCTCCTCCTCTGCTGCTGCTTCTTTTTTTGAGATGGAGTTTCACTCTTGTTGCCCAGGCTGGAGTGCAATGGCACAATCTCAGCTTAGTGCAATCTCTCCATCCTGGATTCAACTAATTCTCCTGCCTCAGCCTTCCAAGTAGCCCAGCTAATATTTTTGTATTTTTAGTAGAGACAGGGTTTTACCATTTTGGCCAGCCTAGTCTCAAACTCCCGACCTCAGGTCATCCACTGGCCTCAGCCTCCCAAAGTGCTGGGATTACAAGTGTGAGCCACCGCACCTGCCCAACAGTCCCTTTTGAACATCTGTAGGTGACAGTGTCTGTAGTTGTCTCTCCACATGGGCAAATCTGATTTTGTAAAACCACAGAATTTCTGGAAGGTGGTGGCAGTGGGAGAGGCAGGGACTAGTGGGAGGAGATGTCTGGGAGGTTCGGGGGGAGCAAACAGGGGTTGGTGCTGTGAACCTGATCAGGAGCAGGTTTGGGCACTAGCCCCGATGGGTCCTGAACTACATGGGATGATGGGGAGGCAATGAAGGCTGGACCAGGAAGAGACTCCTCCAGAATCTTTGTGACACTACTACTTGACCTCAGAGAGTGAACTCTGCCTGACCTATGACCCTGGCCACAGATGAAGCAGCAGATGAAGCTGGTATAGCCACAGGCTGAGTGCTGACCTGGGCCAGTCACATTTCGGCTGTCACCTCTGGGTGGAAGCTTGCATCACTCAGAGCCCCGCCACCCTCCCAGGGGCCCACACTATGGACTCCAGGCAGTGGCAGCAGTTCTGGAGCTGGCAGATGGCACACGTCTGTCTCAGAAGGGTTCCCAGTTCTGTGTGCAGCTCCCCTAGGATACCACTGACGTTCCCAAGAAGGGCTGTGAAATTCTCAGATAATTCTTAAAATAAAATTAATTTTGATACATTTCCATTTAAAAATAATGAGTGCTAGACAGAACTGTGTGTGGGGGAAAGCTGCAGAAGGAAGTCAGGAAAGGAAGCCAGCCACCACCTTCTGTTGCCCCTGGAAGAGCCGGCGGGGTTCCCTCCATAGTGGCCAGATCCCTAGATCCATCTGCAGGGGTCCACAAACCCCATCACTCCACCTGTGATGCGGGGACCTGGGACCCAAACTCTTGGAAGCAGTGCCTGTCCTCTGTGGCTGCTGAGAAATGCTGATTACAGATCAGGGAGTTCCTGGGAGCCTGAAGTCATCTACTGGACACTCTTACCTCCCTACCTTGCACTCTCTCACTCCCTTTCTCTCTGTTTGCAGTTGTGGGGCTGACATTTTCCTCTCTCTTCTGTTTTTTTGAGACAGAGTCTTGCTGTGTCGCCAGGCTGGAGTGCAGTGGTGTGATCTTGGCTCACTGCAACCTCTGCCTCCTGGGTTCCAGAGATTCTCCTGTCTCAGCCTCCCAAGTAGCTGGAATTACAGGCACCCGCCACCATACCCATCTAATTTTGTTTTGTATTTTTAGTAGAGATGTGGTTTCACCATGTTGGCTGGCTGGTCTCAAACTCCTGACCTCAGGTGACCCACCTGCCTCAGCCTGCCAAAGTGCTGGGATTACAGGCGTGAGCCACCATGCCCGGTCTCTCCTCTCTCTTCTTGCCTCTTCCTTCTCTTGACGTCTCCTCCCTCTCTGCCTCCTTAATTCTCTTCAGCAACCCCCCTTCCTCTTTCCTCCTTTCCTTGATCTGTTTCTCTAACTCTTCCCTTTGTCTTCTCCTCTTCCCCCTCCTTTTAAGACCTCGAAAGACTGACTGGCACACAGAGATTTACAGATTGTCTGGTCCAACTTCACCCTTCTTTCAAAAAGGATCCTCCTACTCCCCCATCATTTTATTTCATTATCAGAGTTTTTGTCATTTCCTTGATGTCTGCCTGTTTTTCTGTTCAAGCACCATTGCTTGCCTTGCTCCTCTCCCCTCCCCTCCATCTTCCTTCTCCATCCCTCTTCCCTCACCCTCCTCTCCCCTGCTCTCTCCTCTGCTCACTTTCTCCATCTCTGTCCCTATCGGTGGCCCTGTCTTTGTCCCTCTATGTCAGAGTCTGTGGCTCTTCTCTACTCTCTGTCCCTGCTGCCACCCCTCTCTGGCTCCTGTTCTCTCTGTCTCCTCCATGTCCGCTCTCTCTCATTATATCCCCAACCCAGTTCTGTCTTTGTCTCTGTCCCTGTCTCTTTCATGGTCTTTTCTACTGAAAGGCTGAGAGGAGGTCATGGCCTCGGCCCTTGGTTCTTAGTCATCGGGGAGAAGCTGAGGATTGGGGATCTCAGTGGAATCTGACAGGGTGGGGAGTCATGGCTTCAGTTCCTTGGTTCCCGGACTTTGGCTTGGTCCTACAGGGACCCTCACTCAAACCAGCTGCATTTGAGACATGGAGGGGAGCGGCAGAGAAGCTGGCCAAGGACAGGCTTTCACTGTCCCTGAGGGCATCTGCTCTGAGATGGATGTTAGTTGGTTTGGGATGATCTCCTGGCTGCCGCAGTGGATTTTTCTGGAGAAAGACAATGGGCTTTCCTGATTTCAACTGAGGAAGATTCTCAGCTCACAGTCCTTTGCCTTGCAGCCTCCTGAAATGTCTCTTAGCCTTAAGGAATGGAAGGACACCTGGATTGGAGGTTGCGCGGGGGTGGGAGGAGAAAGAAAGAAAGAGAGAGTGAGAGAGAGAGATTATTTTTCAGGTATGTGCATTTTCTCTCTCTTGAACCTGAAGTGACCACCTCACTATTTCCTTCTAGCTGTCAGAATCTTTTTCTTCAAGTCCTAGACCAAATGCTACTTCCTTCTTGCAATCTTCCCTGATCTGTTTCCCCTTTCTGCTAGTCCCTGTTTGTACTCTCTTCCCTCTGCTGAATCCTAGGATGCATGGCTGCTTCCTCTTTTTTCATGACACAACGTCCTATTTTTGTCATTATTTTTCAGTGAATGACTTATACATCTATACTGGCCAACTGACTGGCCTGTCCCCTAGCCTGACTCCAAACAGAAGCTGGTTTACTTGGTGCTTGTGGTAGACCGGGTGTTTCCCTCTCTGACAGCTTCTCCATCACTTGCTTGTGGGTGCAACCATTATGCGAAATGGCCATGTCATTTTTGAGTTATCTTCTAAGAGTTGACTCTGATTTCTTCTCAGAAATAAGAAGGATAAGATTAGGAAGCTGATTGGCTCCTCCCTGCTGCAGTGTCTGCTTCTACTAACCCCAGGCATGAGCTGGTGAGTGCCAGGCCTTCTGATGAGGAGATTGGTTCAGGAATGGACCTGTGACCCAAATCGGACCACTGACTCTAAGGAGGGGGTTATGGCAAGATGGTTGCTCACAGGCCGGAGAGGTCTACGGAAGGCTAGTTCCCCTTTCTCCAAGTGGTGGGATATAGAAGGGACACCTGGAGCTGCTGCAGCCCTTTGCCACCACGAGGTAAGCTGACACTAGAGAAGGCAGAGGGGAGATGCAGAAGGCACCAGCTCCTAGATGGCATTATTGAACTACCGAATCCAGCTCATTCCCAATTCTGCCTTACCTCAAAAACTTCCAGGTTCATGAGCCGATACATTCTTATATTGCTTAGGTCAGTTTAAGTTGTTTTTTTTGACTTGTGCCATAAAGATTCCTGGTAGATAAGGCTCTGCATGGGCTCATCTGCTGACCTGGCGCTCCACTTTTCTGCTCCTGAGTGATGCTTCTCTGTCCCAACAAAGAGAGGTGTAAGGCCTTTGCTCTGCTCACAAGCCTCTAGTGCTGATGCAGCATTGACTTGCACATGTAGGGGACTTTGGAATCTGACACCTGGGTGTTTAAATCCCTCACAAGCTGTGGGACCTTGGACAAGTTGTCCACCCTCTCTTACTTTAAGTTTTCTTC
Source organism: Cheracebus regulus (assembly GCA_963574635.1). Taxonomy (NCBI): domain Eukaryota; kingdom Metazoa; phylum Chordata; class Mammalia; order Primates; family Pitheciidae; genus Cheracebus; species Cheracebus regulus. Next base: position 22,529 of record CAUYQU010072872.1, on the reverse strand, counting down.
TCTGAAAAATGGAACAACAACAAAAATCAACCTCTCCCTCTTAGGACTCTTGTGAATGAGATGATGCATAGAAAATCTGGCACACAGTAGGACCACAGCCAACTTCACCTCCGTGTTCATCTGCTCTTGCCTCTTTATCACAGAGGGTGCTTTCCTAGGCTTTGAGCCTTACAGAAGACTCTGGCCTTCTGGATGTCAGCTTCTTAGACTTAGAATGCCAGTGATTTTTTGAAAAGAAAACAAATCCCTATTGCCAGAGAAGATGAACAGCTCAGCCATTTGCTAAAACAAATATTAGTACAGGGCTATCCAGGGAGAGCAAGCAGCTCCAAGCTCTGCTTGTGTTTTGTATCCTTCGAGGAGCTGGCAAATAGGCTGCTGAGGACAAACAACTTGTGGGGAAGGTGGGAGGCAGACAGTCACCCTGGAAGCTGTTTTCTGCACCCCACCTCCTGTTCCACCCGCCGGCATCACTTATTGGGCATCTGGGACATTTATCTTGCCTCTGCCCTCTCTGCATCTGCCTGGGCTCATGTTCTGGCCTGGGGCCTGGAGCTGGCTTCTCTTGGCCTTGACCATACCCAGAGGATCACAGATGGATCCACTGGTCCAACTGGCTGTGCATTCAGACAAGTCCTGAGAATGGTCAGGGAGACACAAACTCCCACTTGTGGGTATTCATGGCTCATGTTGTAGTCCAGGGTTTGCCAGTCTGTGTGCTTTTGACAACGTGGGCCTAGTAATTCTTTGTTGCATGGGACTGTCCTGGACATTGCAGGCTGTTTGGCAGCATCCCTGGCCTCCACCCACTAGACAGCAGTAGCACTCCCCTCCCCCAGTTGCAACAACTAAAAATGTCTCCAGACAGTACCTAATACTCCCCTGGGGGAAAACATGGCCTCTTGTGGAGAATCATGACTGTAGTAGAAGGTGGGGGAGACAGCTGGAGTTAACTGTATCTTGGTTCAAATCCCTCCTGGCCCTATCACTCACCAGCTGTGATACTGTGCTGGTTAACATAACCTCTCTGAGCCTCAACTTGTGAACCTGTACCATGGGAACCATAACAGCACTATTTCATAGGATGGCTGCAAGGGAATGAAATGAGATCATTTACAGGGAGGCACCTGTTCCCTGGTCTCCTCTGTCCACGTCAACCTGCTTCTGTGGACTGTAGACCCCATGAGGGCAGGGGCCATGCCTCTATTGTTCACTGCTGTGTCCCCAGCCCCCAGTACAGTGTCTGCTGCATGTCTGTGCTCAGGAAATGAGTGGTATTCTTTGCTGCTCTGGGCTTTGCTGAACTTTCACTTTACTGCTACTTGTTCTTAACAAAAATCCCCTTAGCTCCTGGCCTCCCTGAGGCAGAAAATCTCTTCTCAGTCTGGGTTTTATATGCTTATCCTAAGCTAACAATTGCCTCCTTTGCCCTCCCCATGACTCCCTGTCACTGTCACCACCCTGGAGTCAGTTTGATGGCAGCAGCTCCAGGAACATCAACCTCCACATTTCCATTGCTGACTCCCACCCAGGGCATCCTCTAGACCATGGCCCGATAGCAGAGTGGAGGTGATTGACATCTCCTGGGTCCAATGCCAGGGCATCTTCCACACCATGGCTCATTGGCAGAGTGGAGGTGATTGACATATCCCAGGTCCAATGAAAGATCAAGTCCTTTTCTATGCCAATGATCAGCTCCACTCACCACCTTATGAGGCTCCCCTGGATGACTCCTAATCCTACAAGTAGCTGCATTGGTGGACTTCTATCATTTCTGTGTCCTACAGGCTAGTTTAAGAATTCAAATTAGGCCGGGTGCCGTATGCCTGTAATCGCAGCACTTTGGGAGGCTGAGGTAAGCAGATCACCCGAGGCCAGGAGTTTGAGACCAGCCTGGCCAACATGGTGAAACCCCATCTCTACTAAAAACACAAAAATTAGCCAGGTGTGGTGGCAGGTGCCTGTAATCCCAGCTAGTCAGGAGGATAAGGCAGGAGAATCGCTTGAACCTGGAAGGCAGAGGTTACAGTGGGCCGAGATCTCACCACTGCACTTCAGCCTGGGCAAAAGAGTGAGACTCCATCTCTAAAAAAAAAAAAAAAAAAAAAAAGCCAAATTATGTCTCCGGAATTATTTCTACCAAAGGAAGTAGGGCACTTCATTCCAGGATGATGTGTCTAGACTGTAGTAGAGCTTATGCGATGGGAGGGCAAGATAAGCTTTTCCATCTAAGGTGAAGCTATGCCCCAAAGAGTTAGAGAAACTAATGACTAAAATTTGGGGCTTACAGGATAGCAGATGAAAAGCCAGTTGCCAAAAAGCTGAAATAGAAACTGTGCTCCAAAGAGTGAGAAACCAATGACTAACAGATATTCTTGAATTTGCAGGATTGCAGATAAGAAAAGAAAAAACTTGCTGAAATGCTGAAGCTCCCTTCACCTGCAAGATAACAGAACTGGCTGGAATCAGTTAAAACCAATACAGCTGACTGGAGTTTGCGCAGAATGAGCTTGCTAACGTCACAGCCTAAATTGCCACTGCATGCTTCATACTTACTCCCCCGAATGTGCACATGTGAACCATGAGATAGTATGAAGAGATACCTGTGCATTCCAGAGGACTTTCCAGCCTCCCCTTTCCTTCCACCAATCATCCACCATTCCTAAATCCATCCCCTAAACCTTTTCTAACAAAACTGCTGCCCTGAAGCTGGCCCAGGGAGACAGATTTGAGCTGGACTCCTGTCTCTTTGTTGGTCAATAAAAAGGTTTTCTTTTCTCAAAAATCTGGTGTCCATGCACATGTATGTTTATTGTGGCATTGTTCATAATAGCAAAGACTTGGAACCAACCCAAATGCACATCAATGATAGACTGGATAAAGAAAATGTGGCACATATACACCATGGAATACTATGCAGACATAAGAAAGGATGAGTTCATGTCCTTTGCAGGTACGTGGATGAAGCTGGAAACCATCATTCTCAGCAAACTGACACAAGAACAGAAAACCAAATACCGCATGTTCTTACTCACAAGCGGGAGTTGAACAATGAGAACACATGGACACAGGGAGGGGAACATCACACACTGGGGCCTGTTGAGGGTTGGGGACTGGGGAAGGGAGAGCATTAGGAGAAATACCTAATGTAAATATGGGTTGATGGGTGCAGCAAACCACCATAGCCCATGTATACTTATGTAACAAACCTGCATGTTCTGCACATGTACCCCAGAACTTAAATTATAAGAAAAAAAATCTGGTGTCATAGTATTGACTTCTAGTGCATCAGGCAGTGAGCCTCCTTTGCTTGTTAATGAAGACACTGCCAGTTAAGTAGGGAAGTCAAGACGAATGAGACCAGTAAAGAACATGTAAGCTCCAAAGTGATTATGGGAGATTGTGAACAGAGCTAGAGATGGAGAAGCTGCTCAGGTCCCAGCCCTGACTTCCTAATCCCCACTTCTCCACCCACTTCCCCTCCACCACCAACACCCTTATTTGGGCATCACTGCCTCTGACTTGAAATATCACTAATGGCTGACTCTGGTCTCCGTGCTTTCATCTTACTCAAATCTGCCTCCAGAAATACTAAGCTGGTTTTTCTAAAATGCTAATCTGATTACACCATAGCAGGCCTGGAAACTGTTTAAGGTTTATTGTGGTGTTATCTGCAATCATGGAACATTGGAAATGATTGGGGAATGGTTAAATAAATGGTGGCACATATCAGAAAATATTTCTTAGCCATTACAAATAATGTTTTAAAAGAGTAATTAGAGACCTGGAAAAATACTTGTAATGAGAACAAAAAACTGGATTCAAAACTATTTGGCATGATACAGGTTTGGTAAATATGTACATGTGAATAATTGCAAGATTGGAATTTTATATACATATATACATGGAGAGAAATAACAATGGTTATTTCTAGTTAGTAAGATACAGAAGATTTTTTATTTCTTCTAGACTATAAACTTTATGAGGTCAGCAATTTTCTATCTTGCTTATTATTAATTTTTAACCCTAGTAGAGGATTGCCTGCCAACTGGTATATAGCAGGCAAGCACTTTAAATGTTTGATGAGTGGAACTGAATATGAATTTTATAACTTCCAAATTTTGTTCAAAAACATTGTCTTAGGTTGTGATTCCCTAGAAGCAGACACTGAGACAGGACTTGGGTGCAAGTTGTTTATCTGAGAGGTGAGCTTGGATAGGGGACTGGGGAGGTGAGACATGGAAGGGCAGGGAGCCAAACTGCCTGTCACCCAGCAGGATACCACATGGGCAGCTCGTCTCACTGGGGAACTCTAGGAGACTGCACAGAACATGTTGTAAAACATCAGAGGGGCAAAGAAGCTGTGGTATTTATCCTCCAGTTCCCACCCATGATGGCTGAGGGCAGCACCAGGGGAAGGAGAGTCCAGATGCTTGTAGCAGGACACAGTCATCAGAGACTGGAATGGTAAGAGCTGAGAAGATGCAGGTAGGAAGCTGACAGGCTCGGCTACTAACATGATAATTTAGAAATAATAAGAAAAGCCTGGGTGCGGTGGCTCACAACTGTAATCCCAGCAGTTTGGGAGGCCACGGTGGTTGGATCACCTGAGGTCAGGAGTTTGAGATCAGCCTGGCCAACATGGTGAAACCCCGTCTCTACTAAAAATACAAAAATTAGCTGGGCATGTTGGCGCATGCCTGTAATCCCAACTACTTGGGAGGCTGAGGCAGAAGAATCGCTTGAACCTGTGAGACAGAGGTTGCAGTGAGCCGAGATTGGGCCACTGCATTCCAGCCTGGGCATCAGAGTAAGACTCCATCTCAAAAAAAAAGAAAGAATAAGAAACATATTTTTAAAAGATTAGCAGTTAATTACGACTGGCCTTGGGGAAATTCTGTAAGCTTTCTGAGCCTGTGACTTTGTGTTCAAAGAAGAGACCATAATGCCTGCCTGGATTTACTCTTAGGGTTTGACAAGACTTATGTGTTTGTGTGTGTGTGTTTGTGTATATGTGTGCTTGTTTGTGTGTTTTGCGGACTGAATGTCTGTGACCTCCCAAAACCCATATGTTGAAGCTTAACCCCCAATGTGACTGTATTTTGGGGAAGAAGCACCAGTGCTCTCTCCTCCCTGCCATTTGAGGACACAGTGAGAAGGCAGCCATCTGCAAGCCAGGAAAAGAGCCCTCACTCAATTCAAATCTGCTGACACCTTGATCTTGGACTTCCCAGCCTCCAGAACTGTGAGAAATGAATGTCTGTTGCTTAAGTCTCACGAATCTATGGTATTTTGTTATGGCAGTTTGAGATGACTAAGACAGCATGTGCATTTCAAAGCAAGAAAGCAATGTAAGTGTAACTCATATTTCCTGGGTCTTTTTCAACATCATGTAAAAATGGGGTTCTTATAAAGCATCAGTTCCCACTCACGGTGCAAGGACTCCAGCAGCCCTGGGCTCAGCTCCTCCCAGGAAACTTACAGGTGCTCTACAGAGAATCCTCTCAGAGACTGTGTGGAGCTGTTTTTCTCTCCCTCCCACCCTCTGCTCATTGTGGTGATGTCTCTGATCCTGTCGATTCAGAGGAGGAAGCGGTGATACTGATGTTTATGGTGTCTGGCTTCAGATCACCAGCATCTGGTGTTGAAGCTGGTGAACTTTGGTAGCAACAGAAGGAAGGACAACACCCTCAGCACCAGCCTGTCCAAGGCTCCAGAGAGAAGATGAGCCAATATTCCTGAGAATCTAGGGTGATCAACCATCCTAATTTCCCCGGGACTCTCCCGGTTTTAGCACTGAAAATCTCATGTCCCAGGTAACTCCCCAGTCCCATGCAAATCAGGACAATTTGCTACTGTAAGATAGGTGTGGCACCCCATTCACTTCCAGGAAGACTCCACCAGAACATGGGCATCAACAGTGCTGAGCAAAGCATCAGCTCCTTCCCTAGCATTTTGTCTGGCTTGAAGCTCTAGGGTCCTCCTTCCTGGAATGAATCTTTAGAGCTGTCCTGAGAAGACCATTATGAGGATGTGTTGAAGAGTCCATCATTTAGGCTGAGCTGAACCACTGACATGATCAAATGGCGGCTCTGCTGATCTCATCAGGGTCTTCACAAGGAACACTGAGAACCAAGAGTCTTGTTGGGAGCCTGTGCTCAGGGCTACAGGACTGGGCAAGGTTTCCCCAGTGGAAGCTATACAACCTGCCCTTCTGCCATTCCCTGGCATTGACTCCAAGGAGGGTCGTGACATGCTCCAGGGATGCCATAGCTCTCAAGTAGTCTGAGCCTCTAATTCAAAATGCCTTAAGAGGTCTCTTATACAGTCAAAGGCTGGGAGGTTAATGTCAAACTCCTCTTATGTCTAGAGTCAGAGGAAAGAAGCTGCAGTAAGAGATGAGAAACACATAGGAGAAGAGATTCTGCAGCAGCATGAGAAGAAAGGCAGAGAGGTACAGAAGATACGATGGGAGAAATAGACTGAGGCTGAGTCCCTCATCCCAGGCACAGAGCAACTCTGTCCCCCATCCTGGATGTAGACTCACCTCTCTCTGGCCACACACTCATCTCTAACCTTGACTAAACCCTGAGCACTGACATTTGACTCTTATCAAAAACTGAGACTGTGGCTACACACTGATTCTTGACCTCTGACCCCTAGGCAGCTACTGGGAGAGTTGTCTAATCTCTCCCAGTTGCAAATCTCTCTGTGTAACAGCAGACACAGGCTCTGTGTTCATGCATGAGCTTGGCTGCTTTTCCTGTTGTCCATCAATATCCCCAATTACCTGCAAACTGCTAACACTCAAAGCAATTGTCTCTGTATATTAATTGGGCCAAGCACACGTTAATCAGGTAACCCAGGCCCCCTGCATGCCTGCTGGTGTTATTTGCTCGGTAGAACCAGGTAATTTCATTGCTGGACTTTGGTGGAAGTTGAAAAGCAGTGTCAGCTTCTTCTGCTCTTAATTAGGGATGGGCTTTCTCTGGTAAGTCACTGATCATTATCAATGAGCTTGCAATTTTATGTCCCAGAATTAGAGACTGATGATTAAAGAGAAAACCAGAAGGCTGTGTTGCAGGTCTAACCTCCAAAGATATGGGCATTCTTTTAATCTCCATAATTTATTGCACTGTAACCTTTTCCTATAGCTTTGCTGAGACTTCCCGAAATGCAACGACCCCTTCTCTTTGGGAAAGAGAGGGCTGTTTCTTCTTGCCCATCAGCAATGTAGGTGGCAGTGGCCAGCCCTCTGACTGGTGGGGAGTAAGCTGGTGGCTTGTATGGGTTCTGAGGTTTTTGTTCAAAGACAAAGCACAAGAGGTCTGGGAGCTCTTTTCTCTCTCCCTCACTCCCTCTTGATTCTGAGTGAGCCTAAAGCTTTATCTGATCTCACTTCTGTGGTTTTGTACTTAGTACAGTGATGGTTCATGGGACTCTATCAGAACCAAACCAGGATGACAGAGGCTGGCGTTCCACTGGGCTCCTGATGCTTGGTCAGGACCCTGATGCCTGAGTCCTTCTGTGGGGCATAGCCGGTAGTTTTGCCTGCACCCACTCCCCTTTCTTCTGGCCACGGCGCCTTACTTTGTGTCCTCTTCTCTCAGTACATTGGTTAGGGTGACATCTCCCCAACTTTCAGGGATCGTCTTGGGGCTCAGCCCTCCCTGATTCTTGTATGCTTCTTTCCTGTGGCCATGAGTCACTCAGGAACGGGCAGGTGATCCAAGTAAGCTCAATGAGATTCAGTTGTGTTGGAACTGTGGGGAAGGGAAGCTCTCTTTGCTGCAGTTAGTTGTAGGCTAGGAGGGGGTCTGCAGGGAGCTGCCGAAGTGTTCAGTTTGATGCTGATTTAAAGACCACACCATGGGTGACATTCACGAAGACGGACTGAATGCCTACCACGCACCTAGTTTTGAGAGAATATGGGGACAAAAGATGCTTCAAATGTTCTCAAGAAGAAAGATACAATTTATTGGTAAGTCTCTAACCGATAAACGTCTACATTAGTATATTGAATACATCACCCTTCCAACTTGGAGGTTGCTGGCTTGTTCAAGCCTGAGACAGGGATGCCCTCAACCTGCCTGAATCCCAGCCCCACTCTCTGCACTCCTTTCTAGTAACTAGAGTTCTGTGTTGTCTCTCTGCTCACGTATCTTCTCAGGAGGTGGCACAATGCACCTCAGAACAGTGGGTTGGAGTCAGGAGTCCTAAGTTTCCATCTGTTTGGGTCACTAACTAAATGGCTTCGAATAAGTGACATATCCAATACAAGTTTCCATTTTCTATACCGGCTCTGCTTCCTCCCACCCCCGGGACCGTCAGACCCTCGGCTGCACTCTGTCAAGTTACCATGAACTCTGAGCTTAACCTGGAGTACACTGAGGAACTTGGGGAGTTGCCCCTCTTCTGAGCACTGCATCACTTCTGGAAGGACATTTCCCTCTGGATACTGAGGTTAAGAATAAATTTAAGGCTGGGTGTGGTGGCTCACACCTGTAATCCCAGCACTCTGGGAGGCCGAGGTGGGTGGATCACCTGAGGTCAGGAGTTTGAGCTCAGCCATGGCCAACACGGTGAAACCCTGTCTCTACTAAAAATACAAATATTAGCTGGGCATAGCGGCAGGTGCCTGTGATCCTAGCTACTTGGGAGGGTGAGGCAGGAGAATTGCTTGAACCTGGGAGAGGCGGAGGTTGCAGTGAGCCGAGATCATGCCACTGCTCTCCAGCCTGGGGGACAAGAGTTAATTACTTTTTATAAAAAAAAAAAAAAAAACAAACAAAAAACAAAAAAAAAAAAAAAAAAAAAAAAAACAAAAAACAAACCAGAACAGATTTAAGTCAGGAAGGATCTATGTAGGTTCTCCTTGGTTTTTGATTTCTTCAATCTTAAGTAAATCGAGGCCAGCACTCCCAAGCTGGGCAAATAAGACCCTGGACACAGCTTTCTTCTGGCTGTACCTCCATTGTTAGCAAGAAGGACCCTTGCAAGCAGAGCACGTGAGCAGCTTCTGATCCCCTAGTTGTCCCTAGCCAGGATCATGATGTTGCAGAGGACGAAGCTCCAGTACTGGTCAAAGTTAAGGTAGGGGACACTCCAAGTCTGGCACCCCTGAGCCTCAGTCCCTGCCTCTCTCTTGTCCCAAAATCTGACCACATCTCAACCAGGACTCCAGCCTTCACCCCACCTGCAGGCTCAGCAATTGTGAAGGGTTCAGGATTCATGCTGGGCCCAACTAGTAGGGGTTTGAGAGCTTTCACCACCTGTTCTGGGATGCAACATCAGGGAACTCTTTGCTGGTCCAGGTTTGTCCTTGTGTGAGGACCTCCATTAGTGTCTTCGGCTATATTGTGTTGCCTATGGCTGCAGCCCCATCTCAGCAGCCAGAAATCTAACTCTACTTCCTCAAAGACTCTAGGCCTCTTATGTCTTTGTCTGATCTCAAAGTCTGTACATGTTTTAACTCCTCTGGGCACCTGGAAGCTCCCTATCCCATGGTCCTTGACTATTTGTATTTTGATCTTCCAAGAGGTTCTTCTGCTGGGATAAGGCCCTGTTACCAGCACAGTGTGGGCATGTGGTAAACGGTAATTTGGGTGGGTGTGTGGAAATGATGTGGTGAAAGGATGGTTGAATGACTGGAAGTATCCGTGAAATGACAAAGTAATAATGAGTGGATAACTGACGGATGGGTGATGTGTACATTGGTGGATTGATGGATAGATGGGGCTTACTTTGGCAATGATCAGCTTGCTTGCAGCCCCAGGATCCCCTCTGTCACATTCCAATGCCTTGCCCTGCGACCTCTGGCCCCCAGCGAGTCTGTCTCAGGCCCCTGCCCACCTCCGCATCCCTTTCCTTGGTGTTCCCTGCAGCTGCCTGGTATGTGGTGGCAGATCTGCCTGGTTTCTGGTTCCTGCCATCCTCAGATTTGGCCTGCCGTATGCCAGGAACCTTCAGTAGTTTCATTCCTCGTCAAAGCCGAGGATACCCATGGGTTAGGGCCAGTTTCGGGGAGGCAGGGAGTAGCGTCCTAAAACACCAGATACATCAGCCCAGGATCGACCCTGCGTCTTTTTTTCAACTCTTCAGAGGGGCAGACTCCTTGCTTCTAAAAACTTGCTTTGGTTTTTCTTTTACGAAAAAATAATCAAAGCTCAAATGTAGCTGGCAGAGTTTCTGAAAGTCAATAAGAAAGAAGCAAAGGAAAGGAACAAGCTGTGGCAGAGATAATGCTCAATGCCTCCGACTGAGACGGATCTAATTAAAACAAATCTTTAAAGCATAGACCTGGAGGCCAGCCCCAGAGGGACTGGAAATCTCTGAGATGGACATTTCTCCTGGAATTAGCTGCTAATGATGGGACACACGCTATGGCTGTTACTCCTCTTGGTTCTTCTCAGGGCAGCCTGGTTACTGAGGCAAAGGACTTGGGTCTCAGTTTCCTGATCTCCTCTCCCCAGGAACCCAGAACCAAGGCTTTAGGAAGACACAATGAACAGTCTGCCAAGACCTCCCTGACGCAGGGACCTTGCCTTCTTGAGACTTCACGAAGAGCTTTTATTTGGGTCCAAGCCTGCATTCCTGTGGAATGGTTGGTGCCCATTTGTCAAATATGCCTGTCATTCACCCACCTCTGTGACTCTCCCATCTGGCATCAGCCTCCTGCTGGGTCTCGCTGCCTCTACTAAACTGGTTCCAGTCTTTCTTGTTTGCAACTGTAGGAGATATTCCTGACGCACATATGTGAGCTGACGTCACTCCTTTGGTTGGATGTGAGCTGACATCATTCCTTTGGTTGGATGTCCCTCATCATCAACAAAGTGAACACAATGGTATTTAAGACCCTTGGCAACTGGGCTCTGCCCCATTTCCCACCTATCTGCTAACCCTCAGCTGTGATCCCTTCACTGTTATTTTAATTTGATCTTATTATTTTTATTTAATTTTATTGTGATAAAAATCCCACAATGCAGTATTAACTGTTAACCACTTTGAAAGTGTACAATTCACTGACATCTAGCACATTCACAATGTTGTTCAATCATCACCTCCACACTGTCCAAGGACATTTTATCACCCCACAGGGAAATCCCATATCCACTAGCAGTCATTGTTCTCCCACTCTCCAGCACCTGGCAACCACTAGCATGCTTTCTGTCTCTATGGAATCACTTATTCTGAACATTTCATATAAATGAAAGCATAAAATATGTGACCTATTGCATCTAGCTTCTTTCACTTAGCATGATGTTTCTGAGGCTCATTCATGTTGTAGCATGAACCAATACTTCCTTTTTATGGCCAAGTAATATTCCATCAGGATCTAGAACCAGAAATACCATTTGACCCAGCAATCCCATTACTGGGTATATACTCGAAGGATTATAAATCATTCTACTATAAAGACACATGCACATGTATATTTATTGCAGCACCATTTACAATAGCAAAGACATAGAACCAACCCAAATGGCCATCAATGACAGACTGGATAAAGAAACACATATACATCATGGAATACTATGCAGCCGTATAAAACAATGAGTTCATATTCTTTTTGGGGACATGGATGAAGCTGGAAATCATAATTCTCAGTAAACTAACACAGGAACAGAAAATAAAACACAACATATTCTCACTCCTAAGTGGGAGCTGAACAATGAGAACATATGGACACAGGAAGGGGAATGTCATACACTGGGACCTGTTGGGGGAGTTGGGGGCAAGGAGGGGGAGAGCACTGGGACACATGCCTAATGCATGCGGGGCTTAAAACCTAGATGACGGGTTGATGGGTGCAGCAAACTGCCATGTCACATGTATACCTATGTAACAAACCTGCATGTTCTGCACATGTATCCCAGAACTTAAAGTAAATAGTAATAATAATATTCCATTGCATGGACACACCACATTTAGTTTATCCATTTATTCATCAACAGACACTTGTGTTGTTTCCACCTTTGCTATTATGCATAGTGCTGGTAATAAACACTCATGGACAAGAATTTGAGTCTCTTAGTTCAAATCCCTTGGGTATATACCAAGGAGTGGAATTGCTGGGTCATATAGTAGCTCTGTATTTAAACTTTTGAGGAACCACCTGAGCCCTGGCTTCTCAAAGTCCTCTGGACCCACTGTGCCTTTTCATCCTCTGTGCCTTCACACATGCCACTCCTCCTGCATTTTATGCTTGTCCTTCCTTCCCTACCTGACAAACTTCTATTCCTCTTCCCAGACTCTGCCGGAGTGTTACCTCCTCTTTGAATCCTCCTCACCCTGTGTGCAAACTTAGTACAGGTGCTCTGGGCTCCATGGCGGCTCTGCTGCAGCTCTTATAATAGATTGCAAATGCCTGTATGTCCGCTCTCCCTTCCAGGCTGAACTGGGCATTCTTTGAGCATGGAGATGCTGTCTGGGTCATGTTCACCTCCTTAGTGCTAAGGCAGGTGCTTATGAGCTTACAAGACGCTCTTATGGGGAATGAGTAAATGGGGGGCCCACGTGTGTGGCATGGGGCTGGGATCACTGGGCTCTTCGACATGGAAGTTCTGGGATCCTGTGGCTGTTGAGGACTGCCCAGTACCCCAAGTACCCCAGAATGGCCTCACTTGGCTCCAGGGCAGCACTCGCATTTGTTTTCCTCCCTCTCAGTATGCGGTGGCCGGCTGTCCGCTCTGTGCAGGCATTGTCATGCTTCATTAGGATTGCTTTTGTTGCTGCATGCTGAGGTTTTCACTGTTGCTAGGCTGTCTTTTGTTTCATATATATTTCACCGCTTTTTTTGGTCTGGCAAATAATCAGCACCCAATTAATTCTGAATTTCCCATTGTTTGCTCCAGCTGTCGAGCTCCTTGCACGAGCAAAGAATGATTGTTCAGTTTTCCCTATAATGAACTGTGAGAGTCTGCTGGGTCACTTCTGGTTTTGAGGAGAAGAGCGGGTGAGAGACAGAGACAGACAGATGCATGGAGAGCTTGAGAAACAGAGACAAAAAAAGAAAGAGAGGAACAGAGAGACACAGAGGGAGGAAAGAAAATAAAAATAGAGATATAGAGAAAGAGAGGGCTGGCAAAGACACAGAAACAAACATAAAGAGACAAGAATATTTGGAAATAGACACACACTCACACAGGGTCACAGTCACAGGTAGACATTCCCACAGATGCACAGAGGAAAACACACTTGCAAAGACACACACAAACACACACACACACAGAGAGAGAGACAGAGAGAGAGAGAGAGAGATCCTCTAACACATACAGACACACTGAGATACACAGAGATGCACAAAGAGATAAGAAGAGACACAAGACAGTGATAGAGAGGCCAAAGGAGACAGAGAGAAGAAGAAACAGACAGTGGATAATTAAATGATGTCCGTATGAGTCTATGTAGCAGTAGATTCTGGTGTCAGCATAATAATGATGAGAACTGACATTACTGAGTGCCCACCACATACTTGATGCAGTGACCGGATCAACTCACAATCTCTCTGGAATGCAGCCACTGGCCTCCCTATTCTCCAGGTGAGGAAACTGAAGCTCGGAACTCAATAAACATACACACGGCCACCCAGCTAGCAAAAGGCAAGAGGAAATTTGAAACAAGTGTCTCTGACTCAAAAGCCCAAGTTCTTAATGCTCATGCTCTCATGCTTCCCAGAAGACCTGCTCTTGAGTCTCAGTTCTGCTACTTAATAGCTAGCTGTGCAGCTACAGGCAAGACCCTTTGCTCTTCTGGGCCAGCCTCCCTGGAGCTGAAACATGGCTGGCTGGATTTTAGGAGCCTGTGTGGGCTCACCCTCTCTCTGAATCCCAGACAAGGCTCTCCTGGCTGTAATGACTAAGACACTGCTGCTGCGAATTTCTTTGCCTCCTACCTCTCTATGGGGCCGTCTCTCCATATTATTAGGAAACCCACAGGCATGCTCCGCCATTATCTTTGCAAGATTTCCATTGTTATCAAGTTGCAGACTGCCTTTGAACAGGGAAAGAAGTGAGAGGTTTGTTTCTGGGAAGGGGTGTGTTTGCTGTTGGGGAGGATGGGATGGTTCTAGCTTGGGTTAAGTTACTCAAACAAGCATCTTAGAGCTCACATCAGGTGGGACACCCCATCTGCTCCCAGGAGGGCTACAGCTGGGTGTGATAAAGTCTTTATTAAAGAGAAGGTCTGTGGCTGCTTCCTGCTCTGTATGGAAGGCCTGAGGATGGGGTGTGGGGGAGGGTTTGCTTCCATCATCCAGCACATAATGCTTGTTATACCGCTATCTAATGTACAATATATCTTATTTATCTGACTTGTCTGTTTGTCTGTCTCTCTCTCTAGAATATAAACCCCATGAAGGCATAGGTTTTTGCCTGCTGGTTTTTTTCAGATATAATATGCACTTATATGTTTGTTGAATGAATAAATGTGAGTCTGTATCCATCATGAATCTCAGACCATTGATAGTACCCAAATTTTCTTCCCTCTGGCTGAGGTGGATTGGGGGATTCTGGAGAAGCTGGAGAACTGTCACAGTTTCTTTCAAGAATAACACCCCAGAAGCTGCAGCAAGTTTTTGAGCAGTAATATTCAATTTGTGTCTTAGAAGGATGTCTCTGCTGGCAGCGTGGGGGGCAGCCTGGCACAGGGACGCTGGAGGCCAGCACTCTAAAATGGGGAGGATGGTGTTATCCAACACCCAGAGGCATCAGGACCTGCAAAAGTGCTGTCAAAACAGGAAAATGCTGTGAACTTCAACAAAACTGTCAAGTTCACCAACTTTTTTTTTCTCTGTTAAAGATCTTGCTTGCTTGACTGGTTTTTCCAAATTCCCAGAGCTCCTCTGAAGTCAGTCAATATGGCATTATTGTCATTTGGGGAACAGTAAACCTTTGAAAAATGCCTTTTGCGTTCTGGATTTATGGAAACCGTTTGAACTGTGGTGAGTCTTGAAGAGCACTTGGTAACATACTGTTTTGATTTTCTCAGTAATTTCTTGAAGATCATTAGAAATGGGAATTCAAGAGCTAGGATAGATTTTTTTCCCATAGGCGGCATACTTGTCATGAAGCATGATTTATTGTGGCACTTCAATAAGAACTTATGGAACAGGCAAAGGTGTCCACTCAGCAGCCCCGAGGCAGCTCATTTTTGAGGCTTATGGGTCCACCCTTTTGCAGGCGCCAGAAGGTGTGGGCAAGAGCTCGTCCCAGGGTGGGAAGATTGCTCGTGGGTGATTCATGCGTCCTTCACACCTGGGGTTGCTCCACTTCCATCCCCCAGCCTCCACCTCCCACTACTGCATGAAGCCCTATCAGACCAGGTGACCTTTAAGCATCCTTCCGAGCCTGTAAGGTTTTGGGATTTGGAATTCAACTGCAAACTCATTAATTTAGTTCATGCCTTACTAGTCAGTGCCTGGGGAGACTGAGAGTAGGTGGGGTTGGTCATGTCAGGGCCTGGGATGGTACAAGTTGGGCTGGAGTAGGAGGGAGTAGAAAGAAGAAACTTGCTTCTTCCTTTTTTCTCTCTTCCAAGGAAAGGTTGAAAGGATATGTACAAGGGCATCATGGAAACTATGGCTTTGCCAGTAGGTGTTGATGAGAGAGACAAGCACAGGTGACTGAGGCCCTGGCTGTGGTCTTCACTGCCATCTGTAAGAATCTGGTTTGGCATTTTATGTGTGGCAGGAAAGAAATTGCACCTTCTCAGCAGCCTCCTCACTAGACCCTGATGTCTAGTGTGGTTCTGCACACATGCTGCCAGCCCATTCTCCGCACTCCTGCCCTTGCTGCGCCTTCTGCCTCAAATGCACTTCTTTGTGCACGTGGCTCGAATCTACTAATATTTTTATATTCAGCATGGGGGAACCTCCTCTGTGTTTCCTGGGACTTGCCAGAGTTAAGGCTCCAAGTGCTCTTTGTACAGCCCGTATCACACTGTAATTTTGCCTGTTTGCCTTCCCAAGAATGCTTGAGGGTGCAGAAAGGTCTCATTCATTGTTGTGGCTCCGCCCGTATCATACTGTAATTTTGCCTGTTTGCCTTCCCAAGAATGCTTGAGGGTGCAGAAAGGTCTCATTCATTGTTGTAGCTCCGCAGGCCAGCACGGGGGCAGGCACACAGCAAATGGTGGCTACATTTTACTCATCTGTTCCGGCTCAGAGTCCTGCAGACCTGAGTTTGAATCTTCTCCTGCCATTTGTGAGCTCTGTGGCTGTGCACAAATCAACTGGCAAGCTCACTGGCCTGTTTCCTCACCTCTTTACCTGATCAGGGTAAGGTTGAGTAGATGGAATGGGTTCTATAAACTGAAAAATCCCCACAAACACCCACACATATAATACTTGTTGAGCCACCTGCTGTGTGCGGGAAACAGCTCTGAGCTCTTTACATGTATACACTCTCTACATTGTCACAACAACCCTATGAGCTAGCTACCACTGTCATCTAATAATAATGTGAGGAAACTGAAGCTCAGATGTTAAGTCACTTGCCTACGACCACACAGCTAAAAAGTAACACAACTGGTATTTGAACCTGGATAAGGTGGCTCCAAAGTCCATATGCCTAACCAGAATCCCACCTCCCTGAGGACATTGCTATTAATATTTATGGAGTGTCTACCATGGGCTGAGCACTTTATTTCAACTCATCCTCACAGAAACCCAATCAAGTATTACTCTTAAATGAGAGATGAGAAAATGGAGGCACAGAGAGGTTAAGGAACTTGTCTAAGCTCACACAGGTAGTGACACAGCTAAGATGCCAGCTGATGAGCCCTGTGATTTTCCTATTGATCTCTCATCCCTTACTTCCTTAATTGTATTACAGAGGAAACAGAAGCCCAGAGAACAGAAGAGTTTTCCCTGAAGCCATGCAGTGGGTTTGTGGTGGAGCAGGAATTAAAACTCAGCTTGGGTTAATGACTGCTTTGCAACAACAACAACCTGACAAACCTTAGTGACTCAGAACTATAGGAGTGTCTTATTTTCCTTGATTTGCAATTGGCTGGCTGTTCTGTGGCTGGTATTGCTGGGCTCTCTCTGTTCCTTGGATGGTTGGTGGGGCTGGAGGGTCCAAGCTGGCCTCACACACATGTCTGCAGTTGGTTGTGGGAAGTAGAAATGTTCCTCTTCAAATTTTCCTTTCTTGTAGAATAAATCGTAAGTGTTAGAAATAATAGTTTTTTTAAAAAAGACTTTCTTCACAGCCTTCTTGCTAGTAGCTCTTTGTTAAGCCCTGTCCTATGTAGCTGTTAGTAGACATGCTTACAGGCACATAGTACATTCTATGTCCTTGTACTTTAACCAAGATATCTGTGCTGGACGTGCTCACAGGCATGTCCCAGCTTGTGGCCTATGTCCCTTCCTTATTTGGACTTCCTTTTTGTTCTCCTTTGCTTTTACCTGTTTAGAAACGTTTTAAGTTGTTAGTCAATCGAGTTTTAGTTGGGTCTGGCTCCAACCAGTGGAGATCAGACACAGCGGTAAGGATGACCCCAAATGCATGAGGGATGTTTGTTGTACTCTCATGGCAAGATGGCTAACGGGAGCACCCTTTCTGCAGAAAGTAAATATTACCTTGCTGAGAGATCCTTTGTCTTGGTGCTAATTTTTCTTGGTGGCACAGAGCATCTGTTTCCAACATTGGTTATGGCTGCTGGCTGGGCTCCTCGTTAGCCTCCATGTGGCCCCTCAAGAGCAGTTTTCTTACATAGTGGTCTCAGGGCAGAAAGAGGGAAAAAGGAGAAACAGTAGGACTCCTCCAGGTCTGGCCCAGAAGGTCTCACTTGGACTGAATTCTGTTGGTCAGTGCAAGTCACAGGTGAACCCAGATTCAGGGGGAAGTAAAATAGACTCACTTCCTGGATGTAGGAGCTACAAAGCCACCTTGTGGCAAGTGCATAAGAATGGTTGAGGCCATCATGAAAATTCTTCCTAGAGGCTGGGTGCAGTGGCATATGCCTATAATCCCAACACTTTGGGAGGCTGAGGCAGGTGGATCACCTGAGGTCAGGAGTTTGAGACCAGCCCAGCCAACATGGTGAAACCACCCTCTCCACTAAAAATACAAAAATTAGCTGGGCATTTTTTAGTGGTGCCTGCCTATATTCCCAGCTACTCAAGAGGCTGAGGCATGAGAATAGCTTGAACCTGGGAGACGGACGTTGCAGTGAGCCAAGATTGGAGTTTAACTGCACTCCAGCCTGGGCAACAGAGTGAGACTCTGTCTCAAAAAAAAAATAAATAAATAAAAAATTATTCCTCGCCTGGGGCCCTTTCCCCTCCTGTGCAGTTGGATGGGAGAACGGAGGTTGCAGTGAGCCAAGATTGGAGGTTGCATCACTGCACTCCAGCCTGGGCGACAGAGTGAGACTCTGTCTCAAAAATAAAATAAAATAAAAAATTACTCCCAGCCTGGTGCTTTTTCCCCTCCCATGCAGTTGGGACCTTTTCCTATTCTTCAGCCTATGTCTGGTATCAGTTTATTATACGAAAAGTCCCAGTATAGCTTGGCACAGACTTTTTTTCTTGAGTCAAGTAATGCAGGGCTCAGGGAAATCTCAGGCCCCTGCAATTTGCCTCTCCCTTCTGAATCCCTTGGGTGATGGCCACATTTGGCTTTGAGTGTCCTTGTGGGTTTGGGCTGCCCCCAGTCTCTGCCCTCTGCACAGCTGGTATGGGAGGGTACTGCTTGTTCTAATGGCCTAGGTCAAGCCAGTTTCACCCATGGCGTCTGATCTACTTTCTGGCCCTTGTTGCCATGCCCTGTCATAAGGGCGTTTTATTAGCAAGTGAGATTTCCTGGCAAACTTCCGAGGGGCTGGAATGACAGAATATTCCAGGCTAAGTGGGAAAGTCTGTACCTGAAATCACAGAGGATGGGAATGAGTGTCCAGGGTAATTAAGAAAAATGTGCAAATCTTGGTTTCCTTTTGTATTTCAGGCCAGGAGGGAAGTCTGGCCTCAGAAGAATGGCCAGGAGGAAACATACATTTTCAACTGGGTTCAAATCAGCAAAACTTCACCAAGTGCTTACTTCCGGCCAACTCAGATCACCTGCAGACAGGTGCAAAGGTGTGTGCCAAAATTAGAGAGACTGTATTTCAGGAAGGATTTGTGCTATGTGAGGGGCTGCTGTTTTAGTGATGGAGGGTGAAGGGAGAAGATTTGTAACACTTCAACTGTGATGCAAAACGGAATGGGAGAAGAAATCCCATTTCTGGGTGTATATCCAAGAGGAACAAAAAAGCAGGGGTTTGGACAGAGATTCGCACACCCATGTGAATAGCAGCATTATTCACAAGAGCTTAAAGGTGGAAGCTTAAACATTATAAAGATGCTAAATTACCTATGTATGTTTTACCTCAAATGTTTTAAAAAAAAGGTGAAAACAATCCAAAGTGTCTATTAATGAGTAAACATGTGGTGTTCAGGCTTAAAAAGAAGTGAGATTCTGATGCACGCTACACCGTGGATGAACCATGAAGACATTATATGCTGAGTGAAATAAGCCAGATACAAAAAGACTGTATGATTCCACTCATGAATGGTTCCTAGAGTAGCCAAAATCAGGGACAGGAAGTAGAATGGTGATAGCTGTGGTGGGGGGAAGAAAGTAAGGAAGAGTTGATTGAGGGGGACAGAGTTTCAATTTTGCAAAATGAAAAGAGTTCTGGAGGTGGTAGCGATGGCTACCCAGTGTGAATGTATTTAATGCCACTGAGCTGTATATTGAAAATGGTTAAGATGGTAAATTTGATGTTGTGTATATTTCACTGCCAAAAAACCATCCTTAGAAGTGCAATAGGAAAAAAATGTGGGAAGTGGCTGGATACATTTCCAAGCAAGCTGCCACGTGCAGAGAGGGCATGGGAAAGTTTTGTGGACATCAGGAAGGAGACCCTGACAAGAGAGGGGAATGCACAGAGAAAGTTCATTCTCCAAAGCCAAGGTCAAGGTCGCAAGCCTTTCAACAGACCCAACTGCGAGTCCTGAGATGCCCCAGATAATTAAATAAGGCTTGTATCAAAATGATATTTTACTTGGTAGAAAGAAAAAGCAAGACTCACAGGTGTTTTCTTTCCCCTTGTGTGATATATGGCATCTGACTATGAACAGTGTGTAATCAGTTTTTAAGGGGAAAATAGGCATACATGTTTATTAGTGAATAAAGCAAAATAAAAATCAGCTGGCCATATTGGCCGTGACCTTTTCCTTACCACCTTTTCCCATAGGAATTCTTGCTCTTGGGGTGTGGACCGTCTGAGAGGCTCCAGATTGAGATGTTCTTTAATCCGGGGCCTCAGTGACATTGTTCTGCATGGGTTCTACTATGGGAGTGCAGGAGGTTCATATTTAGGATCAATTTGCCTTCATCAACATGGCTTACAACCCTCGTGCTTCCTCCACAGATGGCATGGCCACCTTTTGCTGTTTCTTAATACCGAGCTTTCATTTAAAGATGAAAAAAGAAAACATCGGCCAGGCACAGTGGCTCACACCTGTAATCCTAGCACTTGGGGAGGCTGAAGCTGGTGGATCACCTGAAGTCAGGAGTTCGAGACCAGCCTGGCCAACATGGTGAAATTCCAGCTTTACTAAAAATACAAAAAATTAGCTGGGCGTGGTGGCGGGCACCTGTAGTTCCAGCTACTTGGGAGGCTGAAGCAGGAGGATTGCTTGAACCTGGAGGAGGAGGTTGCAGTGAGCCGAGATGGCGCCATTGAACTCCAGCCTGGGCAACAAGAGTGAAACTCTGTTAAAAAAAAAAAAAAAGTAAAGAAAAGAAAGAAAACATCTTGGGCATTGAAAGAGCTCATGAAGTACCGTGCCCAGCCCCCCAGGGAGGGGAACACAGCTATGGGAAATGTTTTCTAGTTGTGCTGCAAATAGCAGCGTGTGCTCTGTGACCAGCCTTCCCATGGTGCTGTTAGTCTGTGCCAGCTCAGGCCTGCAACATGGTAACAGGCGGTTGAAATCATCACTTTGTTTTAAAAAGCATAAAAGGATTATGCATAAATTGAGAGGTCAGTGGATAAGCAGAAACACAAAAACTCAAGAGTATGAATGGGGGGGAGAGATCCAAGATGGCCGATTAGCAACAGCTCAGGAATGTAGCTCCCAGTGAAAGCGCAGAGGAGTGGACGCCGCACTTTCCGACGAATTTTTGTTGCCCACAGACTGGGAGATTCCCGGCAGAGGAGCCACATGGGTCGCCAGTGCGACTCTTTTGGCTGGCACGGCTGTTTTGCCGGCGCCCCAGCGCAGTGCTTCCCAGTGCAGAGTATACGGACGGTTGGGCTCGGCTGGTCCCATCCCCACAAGGAAAACAGCAATTGGAAGCGCTGAGGACTGAGAGTTTCACAGCAAGCACAGTGAACCCGGGAAAGTCCGGCTCTGTGGGGAAGGGGCGTCCGCCAAAGGAAAACTAAGAAACAAAAAAACTTCATCACCGGGTGGAGAGAGATTCAAGATGGCCGCGTAGCAGCAGCTCAGGATTGTAGCTCCCAGTGAAAGTGCAGAGAGCAAGTGGATGCCGCAATTGCAGATGAATTTTTGATGCCCACATACTGGGAGATTCCCGGTGAAGGAGCCACACGGGTCGCCAGCGTGACTCTTTTGGCCGGCGCGGTGCTTCTCGGTGCGGATTGTACGGGACTGGATGCCCTTTTAGTTGGGCTTGGCTGGTCCAATCCCCATAAGGAGAACAGCAATTGGAAGCGCTGAGGACTGAGAACAAGCACAGCTGAACCTGGGAAGGCCCAGCTCTGTGGGGAAGGGGCGCCCCCCGAAGGAAAACTAAGAAACAGAAAAAACGTCATCACCAACAAGCCAGACGTCCACTCAGAGACCCAATCTGAAAGTCGGCAATTACAAAGACGACAGGTGGATAAATCCACAAAGATGGGAAGAAACCAGTGCAACAAGGCTGAGAACACCCGAAATCAGAATGCCTCTCCTCCTACAGGGGATCACAGCTCCTCATCAGCAAGAGAACAAGGCTGGACGGAGGATGAGTGTGATGAACTCACAGAATCAGGCTTCAGAAGCTGGATAATAAGAAACTTCTTTGAGCTAAAAGAACATGTTCTAACCCAATGCAAAGAAACTAAGAACCTTGAAAGAAGATTTAATGAAATGCTAATGAGAATGGACAACTTAGAGAAGAATATAAGTGAATTGATGCAGCTGAAAAACACAACACGAGAACTTTGCGAAGCATTCACAAGTTTCAACAGCCGAATTGACCAAGCAGAAGAAATGATATCAGAGGTCGAAGATCAACTCAATGAAATAAAATGAGAAGGCAAGACGACAGAAAAAAGGGTAAAAAGGAATGAACAAAGTCTCCAAGAAATAGGGGACTATGTGAAAAGACCTAATGTACGTTTGATAGGTGTACCTGAATGTGACGAAGAGAATGAATCCAAGCTGGAAAATACTCTTCAGGATATTATCCAGGAAAACTTCCCCAACCTAGCAAGGCAGGCCAATATTCAAGTCCAGGAAATACAGAGAACACCAC
>CAUYQU010072868.1:0-11006 GCA_963574635.1 Cheracebus regulus | reverse complement strand
CGTCTGATCTTTGACAAACCTGACAATAACAAGCAATAGGGAAGGAATCCCTGTTTAATAAATGATGTTGGGATAACTGGCTAGCCATGTGCAGAAAGCAGAAACTGGACCCCTTCCTGACACCTTACACTAAAATTAACTTCAGATGGATTAAAGACTTAAACATAAGAACTAACACCATAAAAACCCTAGAAGAAAACCTAGGGAAAACCATTTAGGACATAGGCATAGGCAAGGACTTCATGACCAAAACCCCAAAAGCATTGGCAACAAAAGCCAAAATAGACAAATGGGATGTAATTAAACTCCAGAGCTTCTATACAGCAAAAGAAACAATCATTAGAGTGAACTAGCAACCAACAGAATTGGAAAAAATTTTTCCAAACTACCCATCTGACAAAGGACTAATATCCAGAATCTACAAAGAACTAAAACACATTTACAAGAAAAAAACAAACAAATCCATTCAAAAGTGGGCAAAGAATACGAACAGACATTTTTCAAAAGAACACATTTATGCAGCCAACAAACCAATGAAAAAAAAAAAAAACCTCGTCATCGCAGGTCATTAGAGAAATGCAAATCAGAACTACATTGAGATATCACCTCATGCCAGTTAGAATGGTGATCATTAAAAAATCTGGAGACAACAGATGCTGGACAGGATGTGGAGAAATAGGAACATGTTTATACTGTTGGTGGGAGTGTAAATTAGTTCAGCCATTGTGGAAGATGGTGTGGCAATTCCTCAAGGATCTAGAAATAGAAATACTATTTGATCCAGCAATCCCATTGCTATGTATATACCCAAAGGATTATACAACATTCTACTGTAAAGACACATGCACAGATATGTTTACTGTTGCACTGTTCATAATAGCAAAGACTTGGAACCAACCCAAATGCCCATCAATGACAGACTGGATAAAGAAAATGTGGCACATATACATCATGGAATACTATGCAGCCTTAAAAAGGGATGAGTTGATGTCCTTTGCAGGACATGGATGAAACTGGAAACCATCATTCTCAGCTGACACAAGAACAGAAAACCAAACAGCACATGTTCTCACTCATAAGTGGGTGATAAACAATGAGAACACATGGACACAGGGAGGAGAACTTCACACACCAGGACCTGTGGGGTGGGGGCTAGGGGAGGAGTAGCAGGGTTTGGGGGATTGGGAAGGGATAGCATTAGAAGAAATACCTAATGTAGATGATGGGGCAATTCATACAGCAAACCACCACCATGGCATGTATATACCTATGTAACAAGCCTGCATGATCTGCACATGTACCCCAGAACTTAAAGTATAATAAATTTTAAAAAAAAGAAATCTGAGCTAAGTTGCTGAGGGACTTGGTGTGTGTGTGTGTGTGTGTGTGTGTGTGTGTGTGTGTGTGTGAGAGAGAGAGAGAGAGAGAGAGAGAGAGAGAGCAAAATTACAAATTCCAGAACTATAATTTTTCACTTTGGGAACCTGGGAACCTGGAAGTTCCCAGGAAAATCCCTTCTGAACTTTGGCCATTGTGTTGCTACTTTGCTATAATTTTCTTTCTTTTGATTTAGGCTCACCCTCCTGTAAGGAGACAGTATAGAAAGAGAACACAATAGGAAGTCCAGACGTGGCCCAGTGCAGTTCGTAAAGGTGATTGACTTTGGCAGAAGTGGGCCTTTAAGAGAACAAGATAGTTGAGAGCAAGACTAGAATTTAAATTTCTAGCCACAGTTCTGGCTTTAAAGAGTCCTGCAGTCTTGAACAATTTACCTAACCTTGATTCTCCATTTTCTCATCTGTAGAATGATTTCAGACATGGCGATCTCTGTGTTTCTTGAAAACTAGCATTCTGTGGCTATCCTTTAAGGATTTTGAAGTAACCAGCACAGAACCAAAAACAGAAGAAGTTGACTTCTTGGACCACTTATGCTATTTACTTGCAGTCAGCCAATAACAGCCTCCATCAGGAATCAGCACACTACTACCCATGAGCCAAATCTGGCTGCCTACCTTTTTTAATAAATAAAGTTTTATTGCAACATAGCCACACCGATTATTTTATATATTGTCTGTGGCCGCTTTTGACCTAAAATGCCAGCAAGGAGTAGCTAGAATAGCAGAGATGATAGAATACAGCTTACAAAGCCAAAAATACTTATTAACATGCTGTATTAGGGTTTTCTACTGGGACAGAACTAATATAATATATATGTATATATATAAGGCAGTTTATTAAGGAGAATTGACTCACAATCACAAGGTGAAGTCCCACAATAGGCTCTCTGCAAGATGAGGAGTAAGAAACTCAGTAGTGGCTTAGTCTGAGTTCAAAAGACTCAAAAATAGAGACGCCGACAGTATAGACTTCAGTCTGTGGCCAAAGGCCCTAGAGCTCCTGGTAAATTCCTAGTGTAAGTTCCAAAAGCTAAAGAACTTGGATTCTGATGTTCAAGGGCAGGAAGCATCCAGCATGGGAGAAAGATGGAGGCTGGAAGACTTAACAAGTCAGCTTCTTCCACCTGCTTTTTCTAGTGATGCTGGTAACTAATTGGATGGTGCCCACCCACATCGTGGATGAGGCTTTTTGAGGATGGGTTTTCCTCTCACAGTCCAGTGACTCAAATGTTAATCTCTTCTGGAAACACTCAGAAACACCCACATACACCCAGAAACAGTACTTTGCATCCTCAATCCAATCAAGTTGACACTTAATATTAACCATCACACATGTCCTTTGCAGATAAAAATCTGCCAACCACCCCTCTATGTAAACATCAATTTCTGTGGTTGCAAATGGGAGAAATTATACCTGTCTTGACCACATTAATGAATTGTTATGACAATAATTGGAAAATAAATACATGAGAAATTACCTTGGAATATTACATATATTGAAATTTTTCTTTAAAAATATGATTATTTCAGATGAAGCTGAGAATATATTATTACCCTTTCCACCTGTTCATTTCAAGAACATGTCTGCACTTGTCTGTTATTTTTTTCCTCTCCTTACTGCCAGACCTACCCCTAATATATGCAAAGGCCTCTAACAAATTGCACATTGAACGTATACCAGCCACAAGCCTGAACCCGACTCCTAGCCTAACCTACTTCTCTTACTGCACTAAAATCTAACCTGCACCTCAAGGGACTAGTGCTCATATACGTGAACATCCCATCTTACAGTGCATTATCTACCCTTTGACTACTTAACTATCCCCATAGCAAGCCTTTAGACTGAAGGTGGAGGCCTGTCTTTGAAGTTAATCTGGGAAAAGGGATCTGCACAGGTCCTCTAAGAAGGCTCAAGGCTCTGTAGGAAAGAACAAAGTTGCCAGAGGGGCTGAGTGCAACCCTCTTAATCCTGGAACTCAAAATACCTGTTGCCTGGATCTCAGAGCAGGCAGTACTG
This sequence comes from Cheracebus regulus, assembly GCA_963574635.1. NCBI lineage: Eukaryota > Metazoa > Chordata > Mammalia > Primates > Pitheciidae > Cheracebus > Cheracebus regulus. Next base: position 7,592 of record CAUYQU010072868.1, on the reverse strand, counting down.
CTCACTATTTTGTGCCTAATCCAGACTACTATTAGCTCTTGTGAGGTAGATTGCAATGGTCTCCTAACTGTCCTCTCTATAAATTTTGTCTCTCTCATTTTTCAAAAACCTTCCATAAAAGTGATGATTCTAAAGACAAAATCACTGCCATCAACTTTCTCACCTTTATTATTCTAGAAACACTTAGCAGCCATTAAAGGTTTTAAAGACAGAGACTTAAAGATACGTGTGTTCTGACCTTGCCTATCTCAGCAGCTTCACGCCCTGCGGCTTTTTCAGTGCACTAGCCATGCTGCCCTGTTGGTGTGTGACTAGTGTCATGCTTTTTCTAGCCACAGCGTTGCTCAACATGCTTCTCCTGGTCCTGGGGTGCTACACCCATAACTACAATCGTTTTGGTTGACACCTCTTCTTCCTTCTTCTACTCCAGGTTAATTCTTTCTTTACATATTATTAGTTTTCAACCCTAGTTAAACATTAAAATCCTCAAATACCAATGCCCATGCCCCAGCCTAGACAATTTAAATCAGGCACATAGGGTAGAGAGGCAGGTCTGAGCATTGTTACACAGCTTTTCAGGTGATTCTGATATGAGGACAAGTGTGAGGATAATTGTGCTGTATATCATCTTATAACCATGGATATGCACCCTCCATTTATAATTACATAAATCACAGAAAAACTCAGAAAAGTGGCAAATATCTGTCTTAGTCCCCTGTAAGCTACGTAAGGGAAATGCTACCCACTTATTCATTCACTGATTAGTTATTGTTGTTAGCATTTTCTGTGTAATAGACTCTGTTCTAGCTGACAGGGATGGACCCATGAACAGTGTCTTCACATTTCTTCTTGTACACAATATATATCTGGGGACTTTGCAGAGTTTTGATATATATTTGGTGAGTGACTAAATAAATATTCTTACATTTTTATGTTTACTTTTCTATAAGTTTAATATTTCTCCCTTCCAGAGATAACTCTTTATTTCCCCCCAAAATATCTAAAACAATGAAGCTTTGAACTGAGATTTTTGGGCACTTTAAATAATTGCTCAACTTCCAGCTTCAGATTGTCTTTCATGACAGTCTCTGGGTTTCTTAATTATTGCATTTTGTCTTTCCCTGTCACTCAGACAATAAAACTGCAGTGTAGATTACCATTCTTCAGACAGAAGGAAAAATGAAAAGTTTTGTGCATTAGTTTGTGACATTGCTACGTCACCATCTCTCTTTGTCTTTGGAAATAAAATGTTGGCAAATCTGCAATTTCTTCTGTCTGCTTATTGGAACCCTTGGCAACATGTCACCTGTTCCAGCAGATTTTATATTCAGAGCACAATTCACAACTCAGGAAGAATTCTTCACTGATTTCCTCCAGTAATTAATCATTGCCTCCTGCCTCACTATTAGAGAGGCAGCTCCGTCTACACATGTGCATTCAATTACGGCTTGATTGTTTCAGTTTATGGATTATCTGGCTACTGTGTTTTGTTTTTGCTTTTTTTCCCTGCATTCCTCTCCAATTATTATATTCTAACTCAATTCTTCATGGGATTTTTTTTTCCCACTAACAGAAGCATGCGGAGTTTAAAAAGCAAAAATACAGTTAATTATTAAATCTTTGTAGTAAATCTACTGAAAAATGGCAGATATTCAAGCATTTGTGGAATGAATAGACTATATAATCATTGCATTTTCTTCTGTTCCCTTGGTCTTCATTTCTGAGAAAAAAAGAAGCATCATAATGGAATAAGAAATTTGAATAATCTGTAGTCAGACAAATTGGCTTTGAATCTGGCCACTGTCCCATCATAATTGTGGTCTTAGCTAAAATATCTGAGCCTTTGTTTTGTTTTTTAATCTATAAATCAATTAATGTCATAGTCATTCACCTATGACAGAGAAAAAATGGTAGATTATAATGAGGTTATTAACTTCATGCTTTATGGTAAACATATAAGAACATATTTTTATCCAAACTCAAAAAAGTTGTGCCAAATCAATCCTGTGTCAGTAAGTTAATGCCGCAATATTGCTGCCAAAAAGAAAAGAAAGAGAAGGAAAAAGAAAGAAAGAAAGAAAGAAAGAAAGAAAGGAAAGAGAAAGAAAGAAAGAAAGAAAGAAAGAAGAAAGAAAGAAAGAAAGAAAGAAAGAAAGAAAGAAAGAAAGAAAGAAAGAAAGAAAGAAAGAAAGAAAGAAAAGACAGACATCCTGACTGGATGTGGTGGCTTATATCTGTAATCCCAGCACTTTGGGAGGCCGAGGCGGGCAAAGCACCTGCGATCAGGAGTTCAAGACCAGCCTGGCTACACGGGAAAACCTTGTCTCTACTAAAAGTACAAAAATTTACAACAAACCCACAGTCAACATCATACTGCATGGACAAAAACTGGAAGCATTCCCTTTGAAATCTGGCACAAGACAAGTGAGACAATCCCTCTCTCACTACTCCTATTCAATATAGTATTGGAAGTTCTAGCCAGGACAATCAGGCAAAAGAAAAGTTTTTTTTGTAATTCTTGTTGTAGAAACCTTTCATTTCCCTTGTTAGGTGTATTCCTAGGTATTTTATTCATCTGGTGACTATTGTGAATGGGGTTGCATCCATGATTTGTTTCTCTGCTTCAACATTATTGGTGTACAAATGCCACTGATTTTTGAACACTGATTTTGAATCTTGAAACTTCACTGAAATTGTTCATCTGATCTAGGAGCCTTCGGACAGAGCATATGGGGTTTCCCAAGTATATAATCGGAACTTTCTTCTTATTTAAATGCTTTTTATTTACTCCTCTTGCCCGATTCCTCTGGCTGTGACTTTCAGTACTACATTAAATAGGAGTGGTAACAGTGGACATCCTTGTCTTTTTCAGTTTTCAAGAGAAATGCTCCCAACTTTTGCTCATTCAATATGATCTGGCTGTGGGTTTGTCAGAGATAGCTCTTATTATTTTTCAGAATGTTCTTTCAATGTGTAGCTTGTTCAGGGTTTTAATGTAAAGAGATGCTGAATTCTATGGAAAGACTTTTCTGCATCTATTAAGATGAACATCTGGTTTTGCTTTTAGTTCTGTTTATATATGAATCACAATGATTGATTTGTGTATATTGAAACAACCTTGCGTATCAAGAATGAAGCCTACTTAATCATGGTGGATTATCTTTTTGATGCACTGCTGGATTTAGTATGTTAGTATTTTGTCAAAGATTTTTGTATATATGTTCATCAAGGATATTGGCCTGAAGTTTTCTTTTCTCATTTGATCGCTTCCCTATTTTGAAATCAGAATGGTGCTGACCTTATAGAATGAATAGGGAGGAGTTCCTCCTACTAAATTTTTTTTTTTTTTGAAAACATTTTAGTTGTATTTAAGCTCTTTTTTATAGGCCTGGTAAGAATTTGGTTTCAGCTCTTTTTTATAGGCCTGGTAAGAATTTGAGTGTGAATACATCTGGTCCAAGGCTTTTTTGGGTTGGTAGGCTTTTTATTACTGATTCAATTTGTAACTCATTATTGTTCTGTTCAGTGATTTAACCTCTTCCTAGTTGCATCTTGGGAAGCTTCTGTTTCCAAGAATTTATCCATTTCTCCTAGATTTTCTAATTTCCATATGTAAGGGTATACATAATAGCCTCTGAGGGTTTATGCATGCATATATATATATATATATATATTTTACAATGGGAACAGCAATAATGTCCCTTGTATCATTACTTATTCTTTTTATTAGAATCTTTTCCCTTCCTTAATTAGTCTACCTCCTAGTGGTCTATCAACCTTACTTATTCCTTCAAAAAACTAACTTTTGGTTTTGTTCATCTTTTGCACAGCTTTTCATGTCTCAATTTCATTCCATTCAGCTCTGTTTTTGGTTTTCTTCTGTTAGTTTAGGGGTTGATTTGCCCTTCTTTTTCTAGTTCTTCTAGGTGTGATGATAAGTTGTTAATCTGAGATATTTCTGACTTTTTGATGTGGGCATTTAACACTATAAACTTCCTTCTTAACACAACTTTAGCGATATCCCAGAGATTCTGGTATGTTGTATTTTCATTTTCATTTGTTTCAAAAAAGTTATTGATTTCTGCTTTAATTTCATTGTTTATACAAAAGTCTTTTAGGAACAGATAGCTTAATTTCCACATATTGTATGCTTTTGAGAGATATTTTTAGTGCTGATTTCTATTTTAATTACCCTTCGGTCTGAGAGTATGGTTGGTATGGATTTTTTATTTGTTTATTTGAGAATCGCTTTATGGCAGAGCATGTGTTCTATTTCAAGTTATGTGCTGTGTGCAGATGAGGATAATGTATATTCTGTTGTTGTTGGGTGAAGTGCCCTGTAGAAGTCTGTTTGGTTCAGTAGAGTTTAGATCCCAAATATCTTTGTTAGTTTTCTGCCTCAATGATCTGTCTAGTGCTGTCAGAGGGATGTTGATGTCTCTCACTATTATTGTGTTGTTATCTATATCTCTTCATAATTCTCTAAGAACTTGTTTTATGAATCTTGGTGTTCCAGTGTTAGGTGCATATATATTTCTGATAGGTAAGTGTTGTTGAATTGAACCCTTATCATTATATAATGCCCTTTTCTGTCGTTTATAATTCCTATTGCTTTAAAGTCTGTTTTGTCTGAAATAGGAAGAACAACCAATGCTCTTTTGTTTTGTTTGTTTTTTGTTTGCTTGGTAGATTTTTCTCCATCTCTTTACTTTAAACCTATGAGTGTCATTGCATGTGAGATGAGTCTCTTGAAGATAACTTAGAGTTGGATCTTGCTTCCTTATCCAACTTGCCACTCTGTGCCTTTTAAGTGGGACATTTAGCCATTTACATTAAAAGTTTATTGATATGTGTGGATTTGATACTGTTATTATGTTGTTAGCAGGTTGTTATGTAGAGTAGATTATGTAATCACTTTATAGTGCCAATGGCCTACCTATTTAAGTCTGTTTTTGTGGTGACCAGTAACAGTCTGTTGTTTTCATGTTTAGCACTCTCTTAAGGGCCTCTTGTAAGGCAGGTCCTGTGGTAACAAATTCCCTTGGCATCTGCATGTCTGTAAAGCATTTTATCTCCTTGCTTATGAAGATTGGTTTGCCTGAATATGAAATTATCCATTGGAATTTCTTGTCTTTAAGGATGCTGAATATATGCCATCAATTTCTTCTGGCTTGTAGGGTTTCTTCTAAAGGTTTGCTGTTGGCCTGATGGGATTCCCTTTGTAGGTGATCTGTACCTTCTCTCTAGCTGACTTCAATACATATATATTTTTTCTTTCTCGCTGTCCTTGGAGAATATGATGACTATGTGTTTTGAGGATGGTCATCTTGCATAGTCTTTCAGGGCTTCTCTGAATTCCCTGAATTTGAACACCAACCTCTGTAGTAAGGTTGGGAAATTTTTCATTGACAATATCCTCAGATAAGTTTTTCAAGTTGCTTGCTCTCTCACCTTCACTTTCAGAGATGCCAAGGAGTCATAACTTTGATCTCTTTACATTGTGCAATGTTTCTTGGAGTTTAGTTTTTTTTCTATTTTTTAAAATTTTTTTTTCTTTGTGTCTGACTCAGTTAATTTGAAGAACTTGTCTTTAAGCTCTGAGATTTTGGCATCAGCTTGTTCTATTCTGCTGTTAATACTTCTGAAAGTATTATTAAATTATTGTAGGGATCTTTTCAGCTTTAATATGTCTGCCTGTTTCTTTCTTAAAATGTCTATTTCCCCTGTCATCAAAATTGAAAGAGTTAGAGAAGCAAGATCAAAAAAAAAAAAAAAAAACTCAAAAGGTAGCAGAAAACAAGAAGTAACTAAGATCAGAGCAGAACTGAAGGAGATAGAGACACAAAAAACCCTTCAAAAAATCAATAAATACATGAACTGTCTTTTTTTTAATCAACAAAATAGATAGACTGCTAGCCAGACTAATAAAAAAGAAAAGAGAGAGGAATCATATAGATGCAATAAAAAATAATAAAGGGGACATCACCACCAATTCTACAGAAATACAAACTACCATCAGAGATTACTACAAACAACTCTATGCACACAAAACAGTAAATCTGGAAGAAATGGATAAATTCCTGGACACTTGCACTCTCCCAAGACTAAACCAGGAAGAAGTTGAATCCCCGAAGAGACCAATAACAAGGGCTGAAATTGAGGCAGCAATTAATAGCCTACCAACTAAAAAAAGCCCAGGTCCATGGGTTTACAGCCGAATTCTACCAGACATACAAAGTGGAGCTGGTACCATTCCTTCTGAAACTGTTTCAAACAACACGAAAAGAGGGAATCCTCCTCAACTCATTTTATGAGACCAACATCATCCTAATACCAAAACTGGACAGAGATGCAACTAAAAAAAAAAACTTCAGGCCAATATCCATGATGAATATGGAAGCAAAAATCTTCAGTAAAATGCTGGCAAACAGAATGCAACAGCAAATCAAAAAGCTTATTCATCATGATCAAGTAGGCTTCATCCCGGGGATGCAAGGCTGGTTCAACATACACAAGTCTATAACCGTAATCCATCACATAAACAGAACCAAAGATAAAAACCACATGATTATCTCAATAGATGCAGAAAAGGCCTTTGACAAAATTCAACAGCCCTTTATGCTAAAAACCCTCAATAAGCTAGGTATCAATGGTACATATCACAAAATAATAAAAGCTATTTATGACAAACCCACAGCCAATATCATATTGAATGGGCAAAAATTGAAAGCATTCCCTTTGAAATCTGGCACTAGACAAGGATGCCCTCTCTCACCACTCCTATTCAATATAGTATTGGAAGTTTTAGCCAGGACAATCAGGTAAGAGAAAGAAATAAATGCTTTGCAAATAGGAAGAGAGGAAGTCAAATTACCTCTATTTGCGGATGACATGATTGTATATTTAGAAGACCCCATCATCTCAGCCCAAAATCACCTTAAACTGATAAGCAACTTCAGCAAAGTCACAGAATACAAAATTAATGTGCAGAAATCACAAGCATTCTTATACACCAGTAACAGACTTAAAGAGAGCCAAATCAAGAATGAACTGCCATTCATAATTGCTACAAAGAGAATACAATACCTAGGAATACAACTAACAAAGGATGTAAAGGACCTCTTCAAGGAGGACTACAAACCACTACTCAATGAAATAATAGAGGACACAAACAGATGGAAAAACTTCCCATGCTCATGGTTGGGAAGAATCAACATCATGAAAATGACCATACTGCCCAAAGTAATTTATAGATTCAACACTAACCCCATCAAGCTAACAATCATCTTCTTCACAGAACTGGAAAAAACCACCTCAAACTTCATATGGAACCAAAAGAGAGCCCACATAGCCAAGACAATCCTAAGCAAAAGAACAAAGCTAGAGGCATCACTCTTCCTGATTTCAAATTATACTACAAGGCTACAGTAATCAAAACAGCATGGTGCTGGTACCAAAACAGAGATATAGACCAATGGAACAGAACAGAGGCCTCAGAAGCAACACCGCATATCTACAACCATCTGACCTTTGACAAACCTGAGAAAAAGAAGCAATAGGTAAAGGATTTTCTGTTTAATAAATGGTGTTGG
>CAUYQU010072861.1:0-32938 GCA_963574635.1 Cheracebus regulus | reverse complement strand
AAAATTTTTTGTTTTTTTTTTTTTTTTTTTTTTTTTTTTTTTTTTTTTCAGCACTCTTGTTATTCTCATGAATGGGTTGGCCATCAATCTGACCTTTCAGTTCCTGGAGGCTCAGCCCTGGGTCTCTCTCTTTCCCTCTCTCTCTGTGGATGTGCTTTCATCTTATCATTCCCTTGGTTTTAAATATTCTCTAGACAGTAACAACACCCAAATTTATATTTCTCATCCAGAATTCTCTGAGTTCCTAAGCCATATATTTAAATGCCTGACAGTTTCACTTGGCTGAATCACAGGCATCTCAAATTTAGCTTGTCAAAAAATAGAATTTTCCAATATGAACCTCCCCCAGAACTGGGTGTTTCACTAAATGGTACCACCAACTCTCCAAACATTAAAATCAGAAACTTGGAAATCCTCTTTGATTACTCTTTTTTCCTTAATTCTTCATGTCTAACGAATCAGTAAGTTTGTTGGCTAAATCTCCAAAATATATCTTGCAACTGTTTCTTCCACCCTAGATAGGGCTTCTGCCATTCCTGCCTGCCCTCCGCCAGTCTTCCATCTCCAGCTATTTGATGCCCCTCTTGGCAGACACAGTTTTGCTGGATTTCCCCCCAAGTACAAGTTTTCACTCTTTGTTCATTGTACTTGGAATACAATCCAGTCTTTATACTATGTCTCAGGGTTCACAGCGACAGAAGTCCACTTAAACTAAATCAAATTGAAGAAAGATGTTTTCTTGTTTTCATTGTTGTTTTTAGGGTATAGGGAGTTCTCAGATGTCCTCTGGAAAATGTGAGAAAGTAGGCCTCAGAGATGCACAGATGGAGAGAGATCCAAAGACAGATTACTTATTAGTTCGGTCTCCCTTATGTAAAAAATCTATCTGTCTGTCTGTCTATCTATCTATCTATCTATCTATCTATCTGTCTGTCTGTCTGTCTGTCTGTCTGTCTGTCTGTCTGTCTATCTATCCACCTACCTACCTACCTATGGATTTCTCCCTCATCCTCTTCTTTTTTTCTGGTTCTCATCTGTTCACTCATGGTTTCTGATAATCCCTTATGTTGCCTTGCCATGATTCCTGTCTGTCCACTACTCCATAAGAAGTTTCAGCCAAAGCCCCAAAAACTCATGGAAAATTTCTCTTTATGAACCTTACATCATTTTACTGAAACAAGAATTTCAATGGAATAGGGCATTATTTCCACTAGGCTGTTTTTATGGGAGATTTGTTGGTAATCTCTGAATAGGGCATGAAAATTCTGACACCATCATGGAATTTTATTTTTCTTCTTGGTAGAGCAGCAGTACTAAATTATAACCAAAGTTCTTAGGCTAGGTTGGCATGGTCTTTGTGCCAAAGGAAAAAAAAGCACAATTTTAGTTTCTTGTGGTATAATGTTAAAAAGGATTGTATATAGGCACTAACACCAAACAAAATCTAAAAATTGCTTCTTAAAATCCCCTTTTTTGGGAATCAGCTTGATTCTGTTTTTTATTTGAATGTCATTAGTGGAAGATACTTTTGCTTTATATTCTATGTAACACAAGAGAGAGTACTAATGGGATTTCACCATGGGTCCCTATCTTTTTTCTCAGAAAGGAATAGAACATGAATAAACATTGTCTCTTAGTCACACTGATATAGCTAAAGGAAATTACAACTGGATGCTTTTAACAATTATCAGAGTCATGATTTTGGACTCTAGTAACCCCATTGGTTATTCATTACTATTATAAGTAGCAATAATAACTCACGTGTTTCAACATCTTTGATGTTTTATTTCATCCCTGTCATTATTCTTTGTGATGCTTGAATTTAGAGTGCTTAATGTTGTTTCATGTGGTCTTTTACCATAATTCCATTAATCGATGGTGGCCTCCTTACTCTCTGGCACAAAACATGTCTTGAGTTTATTTTATACATTTTCTGCTGTAGACCTGGTACCATCCATTTCTCAAGAAACACTTAGTTTTTATGATTCAAAATATTGTTTAGGTAATTCAGTTCTAGAATCTGATGTTATTTATTGCTCATAGCATATTTTTGTTTCTAGGGCTTTTTGACGGAAATATGAAATTATCATTTCTCAGGTTATGGTGGATGCACCAAGTTTATTCAATCCGTATTGATGGACATGAGATTTTTTTTTTTGAGACAGAGTCTCACTCTGTTGCCCAGGCTGGAGTGCAGTGGTGCGATCTTGGCTCACTGCGACCTTTACTTCCCCAGGTTCAAGCAACTCTCCTGCCTCAGCCTCGTGAGTAGCTGGAACAGGCACCCACCACCATGCCTGGCTAATTTTTTGTATTTTTAGTAGAGACGGAGCATTTAGATGATTTTTAATCTTCATCTAGTACTAATAATTTTGAGATGAGCATCTTTACACATGTATCATTTTGAATAATTGCAAATGTACATTTAAAATATTTTTCCAGAAGTAGCATTGCTAGATCAAAGGGTAAATGAATATGCAATTTTGATGAACACTGCCAAATTTCTTCCCATAGAGTTTTGTACCATCTGTCTTTGTACCAGCAATATGTGAGAGAGCCTGTTTCTCCACTGCCTCACCATTGAAGCATGTTATCAAACTGGGATATTTTTGCTGCTCTGATAGTTGAGAAATGGCACTGCAGTGTAGTTTTAATTGCTATTTCTCTTTTATTTTTTTGTGAGGTTGAGTGTCCTTTCATATTTCAATGCTTATTTTTCTGTGAACGGTTCATATCTTTAGCCCATCTGTCTATTGAAATCCTGGCCTTGTTCTTGAATTTTCTGGTGATTCAAAATAAAGTGAAAGCTTTTAAAAATGGATTAGTCATATGGTCAGATGCCTCGCAACATGGTTTCTACCTTGTGGCTTTGAGACGCGGTAACAGATCATGGCTGCTCTTTAATATCAACAGTGGTTTGTTACCAAGATCATGGAAGAATATTTGTGTGTCATGTCATGGCGGGGGGGCACATATTTAACATTCCTTAAATTATGAAGTAACTGTAACAGTTGTGTTAAAGATTACCTTTAATTATATATTTATATATACTCTTGTGTTAAAAACAAAAAATCATCATACAAATATAATGTATTAAAACTCAGAATGTCTTATAAAACTGCCAAATGACTTCACCAGTTTGTCTTCTGTCTTTTGACTTTACCTGTGATGTTATGTGATGGGAAGATTTTTAAATTTTGAATTTTACAATTACATTAGTCTATCTTTACTCTTATAGCTTTTGGTTTATTTACAAAATGTGCTGACTTTTGCATGGAGCTCTTCCGAACATGTATGATGTTGTAATATTTAAAACTTGGAACCCAGTTAAAAACAACCTAAATAAGGACTAAAAGCAAGTAGATTTTGCAAAAAAAATACACAAAGAGAATTACTTAATTTCTAACATTTGATTGATGTGACAGAAGCCTTATGTGGAAGAAACATTCTTCCAATGCTTAAGGAGAAAAAAGGAATTGAAAATATCAACTACTGTCCCTTAGAGACACTGTAAAGTTAACTTACATCAAGTTAGGTTGAAGTGATAAATCACTCTGCAAATGTGGCGTTCTAGTTCACAATGTCAGATGAAGGTGGTATGCTGAGATAGAGTCTGTTAGTGATTCTACATGTGCTTATTATACATTTCCTTCAAAGGAATAGACAATAAAGATGGAAGTAAATTGCACTCTTTCTATGGCATGTTTTTTGCATCAATCAAATCTTTCGAACAATTAATCAAGGTGAGGACAAATGCATGGCAATAAAGGGATATTTCTTATAATCCTTTTATCTAAATTCTACTTAGAGTGAGACTCTGTTGTGTGGCTTTATAGCAATGTTAAAATAGTAGTATTCAGGGTAGTCACACTCCTGTTTTTAGCATTGGCCTTTAATAAGTTTTGACTGTCTTCAAAAATCATCCTTTTAAGGAGATAAGAATTCATCACTTTCACAAATGCAACAAAAGTACACAAATTCTAAAGAAATTGTACATTGGGAATTTAAAAATAAACAGTATTGGAATACTTGAAATATACAAATGACTTCCTTAACACTGCAAAGGACTACTTTGAATTGAACATGGATTTAGATAGAAAATTTTACTCATTTATTTCTTAAACACTCAGTGAGCATTCAATGAATGCTAACAAGTCAGCCAAACATAGAAAATGCAAAAATTTAATAATTCTGAGTTGCAACCTTGGTGCAGTTTATTCTGGTATGTTTGTAAAAATTCCTGTATGCATGTCAAATAAATCTCTTATGATGTCGTGGTCAGTATTCTAGGCAGTAAAGCTTACAGAAACAGATCTGGCATTAGCTCTGTTACTTATCTTTCTTAGCTTCAACTTGATAGCTGTAAAGTAAGGTTATTCACAGATTGATTTTCAGAGGTAAGTGCATGATATGGTGGGGCTGTGTCACCCCTCCAAATCTCATGTTGAAATGGGATGCCAATGTTGAGGTGGGGCCTAGTGGGAGTTGTATTTGGGTCACCTGGGTAGAGCCCTCACGAATGTCTTGGTGCCATCCGCTAGGTCATAAGTGAGTTCTTGCTCTCTGAGTTCACACGAGGTCAAGCTGTTTAGAAGTGCCTGGCAGCTCCTCCTTCTCTCCTATTCCCTCTGTCACCATGTGATAACGCTGGCTCCCCCTTTGTCTTCTGCCATAACTGGAAGCTTCTCGATGCCTTCACCAGGAGCTGAGATGTTGGTCCCATGCTTGTACAACCTGCAGAACCATGAGCCAAGATAAGCTTGTTTTTAAATAAATTACCCAGGTATTCCTTTATAACAATGCAACAATGGATTAACATAGTGAGATAATGTAAGTACATTTCTTTTTTTTTTTTTTTTTTTTGAGTTGGAGTCTCACTCTTTTTGCCCAGCCTGGAGTGCAATGGCGTGATCTCAACTCACTGCAACCTCTGCCTCCCAGGTTCAAGTGATTCTCCTGCCTCAGCCTCCCGAGTAGCTGGGATTACAGGCACCCACCACCACACCTGGCTAATTTTTTGTATTTTTTGTAGAGACGGGATTTCATCATGTTGGTCAGGCTAGTCTCAAACTCCTGACCTCAGGCAGTCCATCTGCCTTGGCCTCCCAAAGTGCTGGGATTACAGGCGTACGCCACCACACCCGGCCATAAGTACATTTCTTAGCCCAGTGCTAGGCACACAGTAATCACTCAATAAATAACAGGAAGAGAGCTGTTTATTTTTCCATTTAAATTTTTTTGACATAACATTTTTCATCTGCTTATATTTTTGTGTTCATTTTCTTTTGTTTTGGGAAGTCACAATTTATTTTCTTTTCATCCTGATTTTTATGTATATATGCCACCTTCATCATTTCACACAGACCTAAAGATTCATTCATTCTTTTAGTACATGTTTAATGAGAATATGCTTAGTGTAAAAAACTTTACACATACTGCCTTAGCTAATCCTCTCAATAAACCTAAGAAACAGGTAGTAATAGCTTCATTCTACAACTGAGGAACACAGATAAGGTAATTTATTTTCTTTATTTCACACAAAGTTGAGGCACGAATTAGGTTTGTCTAACTCCAAAGTCCATGCTTTACTAAGGACAACATAATATCTTCCAGAGTTCTCTGTTTTATTGGGATCAAAAGATGCAGACCTGAAAAGCAATTACGTAATTGTTCTTTTGTATGTCCTACTATAACTTTTGCTGCAAGAAGGCAAGAACTTTTTGTGCACACATCGTGGCCCCCTCCAACTTCTCAATAAATATTTGTTGAATGCATACATGGAAGATAATCAGAAGTTACATATGATCTCTAAATAAAGTTGATATAAAAGCCTGTACAGTAAGGAATTAAGAGAGGATGGGGAGAAGAGTAACCATAGATAAATGTTGAGAGAAGACATTATGGAATAGATAGTAAGACCTGGTGGCCAGGGAGAACTGAATGGGGAAGAGATTGGAACAGAATTTTTGGACCCATGAACTGCATATTCAAAGGTGACCTGAGCGATCTCACCCCGATATGGCATCTGAAAGCACTGATCCCATCGAAGCAGAGAGGAGAAGCGTGGTTACCAGAGGTTAGGGTGGTGGTGGTGGGGATAGAAAGATATTCAAAGGATGTAGTTTCAGTTATAAGAATAAGTTGAGATCTATTGTACAATGCAATGACTGTAGTTAATAATGTATTCTTTGAAAAATGCAAGAAGAGTGAATGTAAAGTGTTCTTACCACAAAAATAACTATGTGAGGTGATGCATAGGTTGATGAGTTAGATTTAGTAATTCTACAGTATAGCTATGCTTCAGAACATTACATTCCACACAGTGAATACATACGATTGAATTTTTTTAAAATAAAATGATAAGGCACTAGGAAGGTAGACCCATCGGCTTGAGTAATTCTTACATATGGCCAGAAAAACAGTGTCAGAGGGTGGTCTGCAACCTCATTTCACACACCCTTGAGCACCAACCAAATTGAGTTGACATCTTGTAACAGACAAGGACTTTGGGACTGGCACTAAATAAGGAGTATAAGAACTTCATGGCCATTGAGAGCCTTTGGAGCAAACTTCTTTCTTTGGCCTTCTTTGATTAGATGTTCTGTGTCTACATACTGTAGCAATGCTGACTATGTGTTTTATCAATACAGATGCCCAGTACCCTCTAGAAGACAGGGACATGAAATAATGCAAGTGCCTTCAAACAAACTAGGAAAGGCAGTAGTTTCCTTACCCCATGCAGAGTTATCTTTATGGCCTACAGGAAGGATTCCTTGCAGTTATTTATGTTCCAGTTTTTCTGAGGAAGGACTGACAGGGAGATCAAACCAGTTGTGTTCTGTTGGACAGTGCACTGGCCGCAGGAACTGTGCTGGACCTCAGGGCTACTTTCATGTTCACAGACTCTGCCTCTCTACCTTCCTTGCAGGAATGTGGAGGCATGGCTTCTGCAGAAGTGTGATAGCACTCTTTGGCCAGCACCTGTTCTGAGTGGAAAATCAGCACGGAGAAGTGTTATCTTGGTGAAAATGCAGTAGGTGACATTGATTGTGCAGGACACAAGGAGGAGGAAAATTCCAAACATGAATTCCTTTTGACCTGTTGAAATATATGTCTCTTCAGGGCATATTTAGTATCTTCTGGCTGCCACAGGCTCTACTTATGGGCTACAAAGTATTGTTATATTCACTGAAGTTATTTGCATGTCTCTTCTGTCTTAATAAAAACAAAGTGTTTCCTCAACTCTATTGGCTTTGTCCAGCGAGGCTTCTCTCACTCCTTCCTTTCACAGCCAAGTTTATGGAAATAGACGATTTGTTCAGTCACTAATGCACTCTTTCAACACAGGGCAGATCACCCTCATGGGGTGCTTCAGAGGAAATGTGCTCCCAAGATGTTGAGCGCTTGCATGTGCTCTCTCTCTCTCTCTTGCTCTCTCCATCCCCTCTGATTACAACACATTCCTTTCTTATCTTAGTTGATATCCTTTAAAACATTTTTCAATTTTGCTTTTGCATTCTGTTCTCTCAGCTTCTTTTTTTTTTTTTTTTTTTGAGATGGGGTCTTGCTCTGTTGTACAGGCTGGAGTGCCGTGGTGTTATCTTGGCTCACTGCAACCTCTGCCTCCCAGGTTCAAGCGATTCTCCGGCTTCAGCCTCCTGAGTAGCTGTGACTATAGACACGTGCCACCATGCTCAGCTAATTTTTTGTATTTTTAGTAAGGATGGGGTTTTACCGTGTTAGCCAGATGTTCTCAATCTCCTGACCTCATGATCCGCCCGCCTCGGCCTCCCGAAGCCCTGGGACTGCAGGTGTGAGCCACCGCGCCCGGCCCCGCTTAGCATCTTTGTGGCCATTTTCTCCAGATCTTCACCTGCTGCTTCCAGTCCTGCAGGTGCTGTTTTCTGCTTACCACAGAAGTAAGTGTCGGCAGGCCTCAGACTTCTGCGGCTGCTGCTTCTCACTTCTCCTCGTCTTTCAGTTTATCCCATTTCCTTCTGTATGTTAATTTTCAAATCCCTTTTTAGACTCCTGATGTATCTCCTGACGTCCCAAAGACAAAGGAACGTACTATTTCCAAACTTTAGCTCACTGTTATTTCCTTCAAATCAGCTGGTATTTCTGGGTTTCTTAACTCATGGCTAATGTTTTCCCAGCTGTTCTCTACAGATCTGGAGACTCTTTTTAAAAATCCTTTTATTCTCTTCATCTGCATACCCCATCCTCTTCATATTTACCACAAACTTAGCTAGAAGGAACAGCTTTTCAAGACAGTCTTTACACTATGGCTAGAGTTACCGTTCTTTTTATTATTATCACCCAACTTTAAAAATTTTAAAGGCTTCAGAAAGTCCAAATTTCTTAAAATTTTTCCAATATCTATCTTTACATTTCTCTCACATTCCACATCCTGGCCATATTGAACTTCTTTTTACCTCAATGTGTGTTACTGTTTCCAACACCTCCATCTCTCATCACAATCCTTCTGGGTCAGGAGACTATGGTGGACATCACGATGTCCTACTTCCTGTAATCTTCCCATCACCCTCTAACACCCTACAGTTTCGGTGACTGTACTTAGCCCCAGGGGTGGACCCTGATTAAGCTAAGGAATCATAGGTTACCAGTACCAAGTCCTCCACTGGTCATTCATAAAATAAATCTATTAATAGTTTGTGGTGAAACAGTGTTTTTAAAATGAGATAGAGTAGAATGTAACAGTGCATTACACATAATTGTGAGTAGCATCTCTTGAAACATTTGTTGAAACCCATTAATCAGGGATGCTAATCACATCCCTCCTACCAGCAACATTTTTTCCTGCTTCTTTTTGACACGGTTCCTTTTGAATATGCACCCCATCACTGTTGCAGCCTCATTGTTACTGGCCAGAAGATGAACCCAGCACACAAAGAAGGGCAGAGCTGGGATAATCACACAGAGAGACACAGAATTTTAGCACAAAGACAATCTCAATGCTTGATATTTCTCTGAACTTCTGATTATTCAGTTCAGTACATGTGCTTGTTGTTTAAGATTTTGTGCTTGCAGAGAAAAACATTGTTATTGATACAGGACTCGTTACACATATTCTGTTTTCAGTGTATACTACCTTCCTTAAAGTCTTAGTATGCTGTA
This sequence comes from Cheracebus regulus, assembly GCA_963574635.1. Taxonomy (NCBI): domain Eukaryota; kingdom Metazoa; phylum Chordata; class Mammalia; order Primates; family Pitheciidae; genus Cheracebus; species Cheracebus regulus. The sequence continues at coordinate 23,800 of CAUYQU010072861.1, read as the reverse complement.
TGATAACCACTGTTTTGTTTATGTATGGTGTTCATAAGTTACAACACATTGCTTGGCTCAGAGAAGGTACTCAATCAATAATAGTCACATAAAAGCATTGGGATCCAGAATAGGAAAAAAAGACAATACATAAACGTACTTCATAAAGTACCTGATATTAAGGGGTCAAACACTGGATGCACAAACTGTGCTAAAAGGGAAATTTGTAGCCACAAATGTGTAATAAAAAGAAGAAAGAACTCAAATAATCTAACTTTATACCTTAACAAACTAAAAAAGAAGCATACTAAACCCAAAAGTAGAAGACAAAAACAAATAATAAAGATTAGAGCAGAAATGTATCAAATAGAGAATAGAAAAACAGTAGGAAAAAGTCAATGAAGCTAAGAGTTGGTTTCTTGAAAAAAATCAACAAAATGGACAAGCCTTTAGTAGAATAATAAAAAAGGAAAGAAAACTCAAATAACAAAATCAGAAATAAAAGAGAAGACATTACAACTAATACCACAGAAATAAAAAGGATTATGAGATTACTATGAATAATTATATGTCAATAAATTTGACAACCTGGAAGAAATGCATAAATTTCTAGAAAACATAAACTACCAAGGCTAAAAATTTAAGAAATTAGAAAGCCTGAACAAACTATAACAAGAAAATTGAATCAGTAATAAAAACATTTTCAACAAAGAAAAGCCCAAAACCAGATAGCATCACTGGAGAATTATTCTCTCAAACATTTAAAAATGAATTAACATCAATTCTTCTGAAACTGTGCCAAAAAAATTGAAGAGAAGAGAATTCTTCCAAACTCATTTTGTGAGACCAACATTACTCTGATAGTAAAGCCAAAGAAACTACCAAAAAAAGAAAAAGAAAAAAGAAAACTACAAACTGATATCCTTGATTAATAGTGATGTAAAAATCCTCAACAAAATACTACAAAACCTAATTCAACAGCATGTTAAATGACTTATATACCATGACAAAGTGGGATTTATTCTTTGAATTCAAGAATGAGTCAACATACAAAAATCAATCAATGTAATACATCACATCAGTAGAAGGAAGAAAAAACCAATGATCATGTCAATTGATGCAGATAAAGCAACTATTTAAAGTCAACAACCCTTCATGAAAAAAGCTCTCAACTAGGAAAAGAAGGAAACTACTTGAAAGTAGTCAAGGCCGTATATAAAAAGCTGATGAAGTATCATCATACTCTGCAGAGAAGACTGAATGCTTTTTCTTTAAGATCCAGTACAAGGCAAGGATGCCCACTCTTGCCACTTTTATTCAACATAGTCTTAGCCAGAGCAATTAAGCAAAAATAAATAAATAAATAAATAAATAAAACACATCCAAATGGTAAAATAAAAAGTAAAATTACCTCTGTTCATAAATAACATGATCTTTCTGAAATGTAGAAACCCCTAAAGATTCTAACACTTTCTGTCCCCCACAAAAGACCTGTTAGAACCAATAAACAAATTCAGCCAATGGTAGAATACAAAGGCAGCACTCAAAAAACAGTTGCATTTGTATATACTAATAATAAACAATCAGAAAATAAAATTTAAAAAAAATTTATTTATAATAGCATAAAAAATACCTAGGAATAAATGTAATTACAGAGGTGAAAGATTTTGTACACTGAAAACTAAAATAAACATTGCCTAACACAATTAATGGAGATACAAACAGATGGAAGAAATACATCTCATGTACATAAACTGGAGAATTTTTTATTGTCAAGATACCCATACTACCCAAAGTGTTCTATAGATTCAATGCAATTTCTACCAAAATTCCAATGGTGGGTTTTGCAGACATAGAAAAATCCACCCTAAAATTAATGTGGAAACTCAAGGGACCTCAAATAGCCAAAATGATTTTGAAAAAAAAAAAAAAGAGGAAATTAAGAGAGTTCATGTTTTCTATGTTTTCTAATATTAAATCATATTACAAAGCTACAGTAATCAAAACAGTGTGATACTGACATGAAGATAGACAAACAGATGAATGGAAAAGAATAGAGAACCCAGAAATCAACTCTTGCATATATATGGTCAATTGCTCTCCAACTCATTAGGGAAAGGACAATTTCTTTAATGAATAAATGTGGGAAAACTGGATATTCACATGCAAAAGAATGAAGTTGAACCCGTCTTACCTCATGTACAAAAATTAAGTCAAAATAGATTGAAGACCCAAATGTAAGACCCCAAACTATAAAACTCCAGGAAGAAAACATAGGTGGAAACTTCATAACATTGGCCTTGACAATGATTTCTAGGGTCTGACACAAAATGCACAGGGAATAACAGGACAGATAGACAAAGGAGGACTACCTCAAACTTAAAAAACAGCAAAAATTTTTTTCAGTAGAAGGCATAATCAACAAAATGAAAAGGCAATTATAAAATGGTAGAAAATATTTACAGATTATATATTTGATAAGGGGTCAATATCCACAATGTATAAAGAAATCCTGCAACTCCACAACTAGGAATCAAATAATCTGAATTTTAAATAGGACAAAGGACTTGAATATACATTTCTCAAAATATGATGTATAAATGACTATGAAGCATATGAAGAGTTGCTCAATACCACTAATCAACAGAGAAACACAAATCAAAACTGCTATGAGGTATTACCTTACATATATTAGGAGGGCTGCTATCAAAAATAATAAACAGAATATAACGTGTTATGAAGAGATGAAGAAATTGGTACCCTGGTACACTCTTAGTGGGATTGTAAAATAGTTCAACCGCTATGGAAAACAGTCTAGAGGTTCTTGAAACAATTACGAAGAAAACTACCATATGATTCAACAACTCCACTACTGCACATATGTCCAAAGGAAATGAAATTAGTATGTCAAAGAGATATCTGTACTCCCATATTCCTTGCAGCATTATTCACAATAGCCAAGACATGGAAACAACCTAAGTGTTCATCAGCAAATGAATGAGTAAAGAACATGTGGTATGGCGGGGCGTGGTGGCTCATGCCTGTAATCCCAGCACTTTGGGAGGATAAGGTGGGCAGATTGCCTGAGGTTGGGAGTTCAACACCAGCCTGGCCAACATGGTACAACCTTATCTGTACTAAAAATACAAAAAATTAGCTGGGTGTCTTGGCAGGAGCCCGTAATCCCAGCTACTTGGGAGGCTGAAGCAGGGAGAATTGATTGAACCTGGGAGGCAGAGGTTGCAATGAGCTGAGACATGCCACTGCCCTCTAACCTGGCATGAGAGAGAAAGACTCCATCAAAAAGAAAGAAAGAAGGAAGGAAGGAAGGAAGGAAAGGAAGGAAGGAAGGAAGGAAAGAAAGAGAGAAAGAAAGAAGAAAGAAAGAAAAGAAAGAAAAGAACAGAACATGTGGTCTATGTTCACAATGGAATAATATTGAGACTTAAAAAAAAGAAGAAGAAAATCCTATCACTCATTCATTAGCAACATGGATAAACCTAGAAGGCATTACATTAAGTGAAATAAGCCAGTCACGGAGAGACAAATACTGTCCGACTCTACTTACGTGAAGTATCTAAAGTAGTCAAGTCCATGAAAATAGAAAGTAAAGTAGTGATTACCAGTGGCTGGGGAGAGGGAAGAAAGGGAGATTGTTGTTGAATGGGTACAGAGTTTCAAATTTGCAACATGGAAAGTTATGGAAATTCATTTCACAGCAATGTGATTATACTGAACACTGGTGAACTGTACCTTTAAAAATGGTTAAGATGGTAAAAATAGAATTGGTTACACAAGAGTATTGCTACCTTACTACAGAAATTATTTTAACGATGCAACTTTAAATCAAAGTTATCTTGAAAGGCACAGCTATGGCCTAATTGCCCCAGGAATACCATATGGGTCCTGACACTTGCTGTAGTGAGTACAGGGGCTGAAGGGATGGCTGAGGTTTCAGATTGATAGGATCAATTCTGACACTATGGCCCTTTTCAGAGTGTCTTGAGCATGGACAGTCTTCTCCAGGCCAGTACATGTCACACACTCCTACCTTTACCTCGAGTTTGGACTGAACTTGGGAGAGTGTCTCCGTGGATGCGAATCCATAACGCATGCTTAGCTGTTCCTGGGCAGCTGACCATGACAGGCCATGGTCCCTCTCTGATTCACAGCATCACTACCTGTGTCATGCAGCTACTCAGGTGATTACAGCATAATGGGATGTCTTTGTTTAGAAAAGTAAAATTAGGCCAGGCGTGGTGGCACACGCCTGTAATCCCAGCACTTTGGCAGGCCAAGGTGGGCGGATCACAATGTCAACAGACTGAGACCATCCTGGCCAACATGGTGAAACCCTGTCTCTAATAAAAATACTAAAATTAGCTGGGTGTGGTGGTGCATGCCTGTAGTCCCAGCTACTCAGAATTGCTTGAGCCTGGGAGGCGGAGGTTCCAGTGAGCCGAGATCATGCCACTGTACTCCAGCCTGGTGACAGAGTAAGACTCTATCTCAAAAAAGAAAAAAAAGAAAGTAAAATTAAAAATGTAGACAAAGACTCCACATGGCTCTAGTTTACATGGTAGCATAAGGCACAAAATGCCTAGTTAGGCATTTAAAAATAAACCAATGGAAAATTGAGCAGAAATGCTGCAGGCTTTCTGCTAAGAGGATATTCTGAATTCAAAGGTGTATTAGACACAAGTAAAGTACAAATGGTTCAGCAGAGACAGCTGGATAACATGTGCCAGGAACTGAAACACATGGTAGCATTACACATTTTACAGTGTGATTAGTTTTGCAGGGAAAGTGGCAAAACTATGCACCACCATTTATTGATCAGGGTGTTCAAAATTAATGTATAACTAATGTATTTAAAATAACTTTTTCAAGAGTCTAATATACTACATGCTTATTGTTGAAAACTTAAGAAATGCAGAAAATTTTAGAGAAGAAAATATAAATGATGACCCCTCCTGGGAAATAGGGGCTAGAATACAGTTTTCAGTAAATCTAGGAATTTTCCTCAAAGGAACACAAATGCTTAATTTTCAGTCAGGTAGAAAAGGCAATGTGCCTTAAAACTGAGGAAAGGGAGGCCCCATTTGTTCCTTGGAGTAAAATTTATTGTCAGGTGAAAGCCCTGATGCACATATTTACTAATGGAGTCATTCGGCATGGAACCTGTACTCTGTCCAGTGAGGCCTGCCTTCCTCTCCATGGGGCTTCTTCCTGGATTTGCTCTTCTCAAGTCCCCAAAGTAGGTCCTCACATAGGTAGTTGTAAACCATTTTCATTGTTGGACTTCATTGCTCTTAAGAAAAGTTTTGTGAGTAGTTACATCTCATATATACTCCGGGAGAGGGAGAAGAGGGTTCCTGTTAGCACTTGTGTTAGTCAGGGTCTTCCAGAGCAACAGAGCCTCCAGGGTTGTGTATCTCTCTATCTCTTTCCATCTCTGCCTCATCTCCATCTCCATTTCCAAGTCCATCTCTGTCTCTCCATCTCCATCTTCATCTCCATCTCCATCTTCATCTCTCTCATCCCCATCTCTCTCCATCTCCATCTTCATCTCTCTTCATCTCCATCTCTCTCTATCTCCATCTCTCTCCTCTGTCTCTCTCCATCTCCACCTCTCTCCAGCTTCATCTTCATCTCCATCTCTAACTCTCTCCATCTCTCTCTCTCTCCATCTCCATCTCTCTCCATCCCATATCCATCTCTCTCCGTCTCCATCTCCAACTCTCTCAGTCTCCAACTCTCCATCTCCATCTCTCTCCATCTCTATTTTCATCTCTCTCAATCTCCATCTCTGTGTGTGTGTTTCTCTCTCTCTCTCTCTCTCTATATATATATATATACACACACACACACACACACACATATACATTATATACACACACACAAATCTTATTGTGTGTGTGTATATATATATATTATATATGTGTATATATTTATACATACACATTCATCTGTATGCATATAGTGAGACAGAGAGATTTCGAAGAGTTGGCTCACATGATTATGGAGGCTGGAAAGTCTAAGATTTGCAGGGTGGACTGGCAGTCTAGTGACCCAGAGAAAAGTTCGTGCAGCAGGTCAAGTTCAATTTCAAGCAGTTCAAGTCTGAAGGTCGTCCACTGCCAGAGTTTTGCTGGGGTAAGATCGGTTGTTTGCTAACAAGGCTTTCATCTCACTGGATGAGACCAACCCTCATTATGGAGAGCAAACTATTTCACTTAAAGTCCACATATTTAAGTGTGAATCTAATCCAAAACCACCCTCACAGAAACATCCAGAAGGCTGTTTGACCAAATATCTGAGCACTGTGGTCCAGCCAGTTTGATACATCAAGTTAACGGCGAGAACACTTGAAGGAATGGATGCTTAGGAAGCTGCTGTAGCCTGGAAGAGACTGAGGAGTCTGCTGGGTCAGAGGTTTGGAGAAACACTGGCTGGAAAAGTGACCTGTGATCATAGGGGTGGATTTGCAGAACAAACAAGCAATGCTTGGGAATCCATTGAAATTTCCATGGGAGGGGTAAAAAATAGAACAAACATGAGGAAACATTAGAAAAATTTTGTTTCCGGTCAACCATGTAACAAGGTGGCATGTGGTTATTAATTTTGTTTTTCATTTCAACAAACTAAAGCTTACAGAAAAGCTGCAAGAACAGTAAAGAGAATGTATTTTTCCTCAGAGTCATTTCAGGATGCATTCCAACATGATACCCTATCAGGCTCCAAAGCTGTTATTTCCTGTAAACAAAAATGTCTTCTTGCATAGCTGCAATTTTGCCATCAAAATCAGGAAATTGACATAATTATTAATATCTAGTTCTCAGACATCCTGTAAGGTTTGCCAATTTTTTTCATAGTGTCCTATATAGAAAAAAAATCCAGCCGGGTACAGGCTCACGTCTGTAACCCCAGTACTTTGGAAAGCTGAGATCGGTGGATCATCTGAGGTGAGGAGTGCGAGACCAGTCTGGCCAACATGGTGATACCTTGTCTCTATTTCTACTAAAAATACAAAAAATTAGCTGGGTGTGACAGTGGGCACCTGTTCCCAGCTACTAGGAAGGCTGAAGCAGAATTGCTGGAATCTAGGAGGTGGAGGTTGCAGTGAGCCGAGAGAGTGCCATTGCATTCCATCTTGAGCAACGAGAGTGAAACTCCTTTTCAAAAGAAAAGAAAAGAAAAGAAAAGAAATTCATGACCTGAATCTTGTGTTATATGTATCAATTTTTTTCAGTTGTATTCAATTTATAACATATCCTCAATTTTTTCTTCTGGATTTTCATGACCTTGACATTTTGAAGATTACAGGCCAGTTCAATAAGTGTGTCTCAATCTGGGTTTGACTAATGTTTCATCATAATGAGATCCAGGTTACATATGTGTCTTAATTCAGGCTATTGTAGCAGAATACAATAAACTGAGGGCCTTAAACAGCAGACATTTATTTTTCACAATGCTGGAAGCTAAAATCTGAGATCAGGTTGCCAGCATGGTTGGGTTCTGGCAAGAGTCCTTTTCTGGTTGTAGGCACTGACTTCTCTTTGTAATTTCATATGACAGAAAGAAGGCAAGAGAACTCTCAGGGGTCCATTTTATACAGGCAATATTCTCATTCATGAGAGCTCCACCCTTGTTACCTAATTATTTCCCAAAGGCTCCACCTCCTAATATCATCACTTTAGAGGTACAGATTTCAACATATGAATTTGGGGTTGACACAAAAATTCAAACCATAACAGAATGATTGACAAGGAGGTCAAACTAGAGATGCTTCCTGATTGCCCTTGTAAGTGGTACACACTTTGATTTGTCCCTTTATAGTAGAACACTTGGTTAAGGTGATGTCTTCCCAGCTGCTCTATTATAAGATTGTTATTTTCCTCTTTAAATTAAATAATTATTACATTTGCTTTGAGAAGTGCTTGTTTTTACTATATATTGTATTGTCAACATTTTTCATGATGTTAAAATTCCTAATTATTCTTAATGCTGTGTAGTATTCTACTATATAAACATACCTCTGTGTATGTCTGCATGTTCCTATCGATATTGTGTTTAACTTAAAAATGTGTCATTATTAACAATAGGATATTAAACATAGTTTTAGCATTGATTTTTACTTGTAATTTTCATTTTAAATCAAGGATGTTTTAAATTTGTAATTTGCAGAGTGAATTGACACAAATGCATAGAAGACACTAAAATGTAGTTGGTAGATTATGAAACTAGGCTTCTAAGAACTGTTGAAAAGAAGCTTTAATAGTTATTAGACATATGAGACATTATAGATAATTAAATTGCTTAAATGATCAATTTTGCCTTTAAAATGTGTTATATCAAACATTAGAAAATACATTTAGAGCAAATTAGGGAATGCATTTTTTTATTCAGATAAAAAACAAACCTGTATAACTTATCTATGTAATTAGGAAGATATACCACCAATGCTTTAATTATATTTTACAAGTATGCAAGTGCTGCAATATTTGGAAGTTTGGTAGACTAAATATGATGAAGGAATCTCTTGCATAGGTTAATCACTATAGTATCAGGAGCAATTCTCCACACCCCTCTCTAGATGTTATTGCAGTAGCTTACAACACTGCTGGGAGCTTTTCATCTTCTTTCTAAGACTACTACCGAGTTATTTGCTATTGCTGCAGGCAACATACTGAATGAAATGGTTCTATGTCAAGGGTTAAGTATCAAAAATTATAGAAACTAAAGGTTGCAGATTTTTTTTTATAAAAATCATTGTGCACTTGGAAGTTTTTTGTATAAAATAACAAAGGGGCATGTGAAAATTAGATATTTCACAAAGGATATATAGATTTGTGTGTGGAAAAATAACGTTCAGTTTATGTAAATAGAGAAATAATATCAAGGAGTACTATCATCAGATTCCGATTCTTTACATCTGAAATGTTAATTGCAATTTGAAATATTAAGTATTCTTTGTGCACACTGTTTTTATGGTTTTTTTCTTTCATCTTTTTATAAATGTAATGGACACATTTTAAAACTTGCACATTTTTATCTGCAAAATATCACAAACTCATTTATTTCAGTAGGTAAAAGAGATGATAATGAAAATATCTTTTTAGGGGCTTAACCTTAGTTTGTGTTTTCTAGAAAATGTAACACGTTAGAAAGCCACACGATTGAAAGTATTTTTATGCCTTTACTTAAACTCCTAGTGGATTTCCATGTAATATGCTTTCAGACATTGTACATACCCACAGTGCACGAGCATCTCCTCCCCTGTGCTGTCACTGCCCAGCGAATAGCAATCTCACCAGAAATCTAGCAGGTAACAATATGAGGAAAATATTTTTCTAAGTATTTGACCGTTTAAATATTATAATCCAAATGTTTATCTTTCCTAGTAAGTGAAATATAATTTTCTGAACTGAAGACAGTCCTTTAAAGTTTCTGCAATAGAAATGAATCTTGTTCTGAAATATACAAGATTAATTGCTTAAAGCACTAGTGATTGTCCTGAGGAAAGCACCACTGTTAAAAGTCACATTATTTTAGATTTGGATATATTCTGCATTAAACCACAATCCCCACCTAATCACACACATACATATACACATATGTGAGTTTGTGTGTGTGTGTATTTGTGTGTCTAACACATAAATACATAAAATTGAACACATATATAATTATAGAAACACTGACATGTACGTTTATATATCATATATGTTTAATTTTATAAAATGTTATTATCCTGTAAGACATTTGTTAAACTTGCAGATATTTTTGGTAATTATGTTTCATGTAAATGTCCATAATTAATTTCAGCTGATCCTAAATTTGGTGGGATTAATTCAAAGTTAAATGAGCCATTGGAGTATAACTAATACGTGTCATATTCATTTTTCTGTATTAATTTATACAGTTTTGAATAAATAATGTTCCTTTCCCACATCACTATTTAACTATCCAAGAAGCCAAATTAACAGGAGATATATACAGTTCAATTATTACTCAATTTCAGTGGCTTGAGGTAAAAACATTTGGAAATTAAATCATAGATCTTTAAAAAATTATTGCTTTTAAATTTGCTTAATAATGAGGAGTAATTATGTTAGTGAGATTCCTGCTTCTGTCTGAACAGAATAAGTGGATCCTATTGCACAGTGCACTCTTAGAATGGTAATAAGTCTCAGGAAAAGGCTCTAATGCAACCAAAGCACTTGCATGCAGAACTGATCTTTTACGAGTTGCCTGGGGCAAATGTCATCATCAATTCATTAAAAATCCACACTGTGCAGAGTATTGTGGTTTGTGTTCTTTAGCCAGGTCAAACTCTAATGATATGCTGTGGAATGTGCCTTAAAACAATATGCATTATAAGTAATAGGTTTACATTTGTAAAGATATTTGTTTTACCTTTTTTTGGCACTGAACGAAATTTCTAAATCATTTCACTATTTGTTCATATATGGCTGAAGATTATTTTCCAGTTGTTTCTTGTGTGTCTTTGACCTACATTATAAATTCCTCAAGGAACAAAACATTATGTCCTACTTCGTTATACACTTCTCCAATCTCCCAAGTCCCTACCAGGACAGTTGAGATTTATGAACACTTGTTTAACAAATAAATAAATGAATTGAATTCTCATGAAAGTTTAATGTTTTAAAAAAGCCATTTATATGATCTGCAGTTATCAATCTACACCAGTCTGTTGTCTTCCTTTTCCTTTTGCATTAAGCAGCAACATCTTAAAGCAGAGACTGGCCGGGAGCAGTGACTCATGCCTGTCATCCCAGCACTTTGGGAGGTTTAGGCAGGCGGATCACCTGAGGATGGGAGTTCGAGACCAGCCTAACCAACATGGTAAAAATACAAAATTAGCTGGGTGTGGTGATGCATGCCTGTAATCCCAGCAACTCAGGAGGAGAATTGCTTGAACCCGGGAGGCATAGGTTGCGGTGAGCTGAGATCATGCTATTGTACACCAGCCTGGGTGACAGAGTGAGACTCCATCTCAAAAAAAAAAAAAAAAAAAAAAGTGAATGCTTTTTTTGTTCCAAATATCCACTCACCACTGTTTTTATTTAATAGGATCTCCAGTTTTTGGTTGGGTAACTGAGGGCATGGGAGAGATATCCTTTGCTGCTTGGATGGCCATGTAACTGAGTTCTGGATATGAGATGGCTTAGAAGAAAGGCTGAATTCCAGGCCAGAGTGTTGGATGCTATATACATTTTAAGTCTCAGAAAACCATGAAGCTTGATATCTTAATTCCATTTTTCAAACAATAAAATAAATTCATAGGTGTTGGATAATTTGCACAAGATCACACAATTGGTGAATAGCAGAGCTGAAATTTAAAGCCTAGTTCTTCCTTCAAAATGTTTTTCTTCATACTGAGCTCACCCAATACTTCTGCTTTTTATTAAAATATAAAAGGAGGAATTATAAAAATGTATCGATCCATGATGTGAAACATCTCTGAATAATGTTTTTTCCTTCTGAGTGTGTGGAACATACACACGATGTTGTCAGTGGGTCCTGTACTATTATTTCTTGTTTGGTTATCCACTCTGAAGGGAAGACAAGAAAAACATTGTGTGTTTTTTTTCTAATTTTTGTTTCTTAATTTGTATCTTTAGAAGAAATTTGAATGTATTATAGAAAGAAATTGATTTTTATCAATCAATAGATCTAATTATTATATAATGATTATGGTACTCACCTTATGAAATAAAAACTGATTCATGGCTTCTGTGCTAGATGAAGAGGTTTTTATTTTTTATCTAAACTTTTTTCTTTCAGTGAAATTAAAAACACACAGAAAAATGCATAAATGTACAGTTTAATGGATTGTGTCATAGTAAGGAATACAATGCTACCAGCATGTCAGAAACCCCGTGTTCCCTGTCTCAAATACAGCCACATCCCTCCCTCGTAAAGAGAACCACTATCCTGTTTTCTATAATTTTTTCCTGACTTTCTTTATAATTTTACTATCTAATTATCACTCATAAACACTCTAGATTGGTATTTTTGTCATAGACTCTTACTGTATTATTTCTAGCTTCTGTTCCTTATCTGGTGAATTCATCCATGTTGTTTTATATCAATGTGTATGCATTGTGATATAGCATTCATTTGCATCAAAATAACAAACTTGTTCCTTCAGTCCGTGGTTAGTGAATTTTGAATTTTTCTCTAGTGTCAGGCCATTGCAAACAATGCTTTTATCAACATTCTTTGTCTGTCTCTTGGTGCACACATGAGTTCATATTTGTTTATCTACAAGTTAAATTTCCAGCTCGGTCTCCAGTGGACAATATCAAATCATTTTGTGACTTATACTCCCACCAGCAATCTATGAATTTCAGTTGCTTCATAGTTTTAGTGAGATTTGATATGAGAGATCTTTTAAAATTAAGTCTTTCTGGTAGTGTAAACAGAATCACACTGTGGTTTTAATTTTTATTTTTATGATAAGTTATAATGTCCAGAATTTTTTCATATGGCTATTTTCCATTTAAACAATCTGTTTTGTGAAGTGTCTTTTACCCATTTGTTAATAATTGGGTTGTCTGTGCTTTTGTCTTTGATTTGTAGGAGTTCATTTGTATTCTAGATATCACACACTTTTTATTTATTGACTTGCTCTTCACTATAACCTCTTTTCTTATGATCTTACTAATGTGTTTATGCTATGTAGGTACTTCTGGCCAACAACAAAAACACCTGAAGATACTGGATATCAGGCAATGAAGTCAAAAGTGGCACAGTTTGCTGTCTTAAGTTTCCAGGATCTTTTATAGGGAGGGCAAAGCTGAGAAGAACCTGGAAGACTCCATGAGTTCAGGAGAGAATCTGGAGCCACAAAGTGGCTAGAGAATTTTGGGCAGAGTACCAGAGAGAACAGAGCAGCAAAGAGAGAATTCCCCAGATATTCAAAGGGTCTCAAGTATTCAGCATTGATCAATGCATTCATGTGAGAAAGCTTCCTGAGAAACCACAAAAAAGGAAAAACCACCAAAAAGCATGAGACAAAACAGTACCTGGTGCTGACACAGGGTAAAACAATAGAGCCTGTCCCCACCAGCCAGACTACAAAAAATGTTATAACTCACAGGATATAATTCAGAAAGGTTTTGCCTTGGTAATAAAGAGTAATTTGAATTGTCAGATAAACTACACTGTACCCAGCTAAATTTCATATAAATAGCAAATAACTCTTTAGTATAAATATTTCCCCAATATTGCATGGCCATTACAAACAGTGCAACTTGGAGTACAAGCAGGCTGCTCTAGTGCAGTACATCCCAAACATAAACAAATTCTTATACTAAAATATTATTTGTAGTTTATCTCAAATTCAAATTTAACTGTATGTACAATAATTCTATTTGCTGAATTTGGCAAACCTATGAGTAATTTGCCCTTCAGTGTGTGCTGCATTGGTCTTGCCTAACAAATCTTAAAAGTAAGACCCTAGAGATCAAACTGTTTCCAAGTAATTTAACTGTTTCCCAGAAGAAATTTCAGGAATGATATAGGAACACAAAAATATCTAACACCTGGCAAGGTAACATACAATGTCTGGTATCCAGTTAAAAGTTACTAGCCCTACAAAAAAAGCAGGAAAATTGACCAAGATAAAGAGATAGGCTAATTAAATGAAAATAATGTTCAATGGACACATATGTAAGAATTAGCAGACAAGAACATTAAGACAGTTATTTTAACTACATTACATATGAAATAACTGAGAGAAGGATTGGACAGGTCGTGTAGAACATCAAAGCCTTTAAAAAAAAAAGACCCAGCCAGGCACGGTGACTCACACCTGTAATCCTGGCACTTTGGGAGGCCAAGGTGGGCAAATCACCTAGGGTAGGGAGTTCGAGACCAGCCTGACCAACATGGAGAAACCCTGTCTCTACTAAAAATACAAAATTAGCTGGGTGTGGTGGCGCACACCTGTAATCCCAGCTACTCGGGAGGCTGAGGCAGGAGAATCGCTTGAACCCAGGAGGCGGAGGTTGCAGTGACTGGAGATTGCACCATACCACTCCAGCCTGGGCAACAAGAGCAAAATTCTGTCTCTAAAAAAAAAAAAAAAAAGACCCAAACTGAACTTTTAGAGATAAGCGTTGCACTTTCTGAGATAAACACACACACTTGTTGGTTTAACTGCAAAACAGACATTAGATAGGAAAATATTAGTTGACTTGAAGACATAGCAATAGAAACTATCCAAAATGAAACACAGAAAAAAACACAAAAAATACACAGAGCAATAGTGAGTTGTGCATCAACTTCAAGCACACAAAATACGTGTAATTGGAGTCCTTGAATGAATGGGTGCGGATAAAAATACAATATCAAGGGAAAATAATTCAATCTAGATAGTGATTTTAATGGACCATAACAAAAAATTTCAACAGACTGTTTTCGGAGATAGGATGCTTGTTTTTTTGGATTTGTTACAGGTAAATACTTAAAAGCAGATTAAAACGTTATATAGATGGTTAGACTTGGCGGCCTTCAATAATTTTAAACTGATTTCTTATTCTTCTCACAGTTTATAGACATTTCGTCTATGGCTTTGGCTATTATTCTTTTGTCTCCAAATGATTTTCTCCAGGTCTATCTATCTCCCTATGATCATCTCTGGCCAGCTGGTGAGTCTTAAACTCAACATGATGCAAATTGAGCTTATCATTTCTCCCAATAAGCCCATATTCTTCTTGTATTCCATGTCTCAGTGAGTAGCACTGCTCTGCTCTTTAACCAGTTTTTAAATTAATTATTTTAGATGAACCCTTTTCCGACTTCCTTCTTCCATCCAACTAGCCAGAAAGTCTTACAAGTTATGCTTGGAAATAGCTCTAGATTCTATTCTCTTTTCTCACCAGTTGCCACTGCTTAGCTTGGGTGATCATTATCCCTTTCCTCTACTGTTGCTATGGTACCAGAACTATTTTCTGCATACTCATACTGTCTCATTAACTGGGTCTTTGAATAAGAGCTTCTCCCTGCCTGAAATGCAGTTTTCTACCTTGCTAATTATCTTTTCTTTCTGCTCTTACCCCAAACGTTCTCCGCTTACATGTCTCCTTTTACTCATAGCTGAATGAAATGTCCCTGCTCTATAAATTCATAGCACTCCAGTGTATACCACAGCTCTTTTTTTGTTTAGACGGAGTCTCCCTCTGTTGCCAGGCTGGAGTGCAGTGGTGTGATCTCGGCTCACTACAACCTCCGCCTCCTGGGTTCATGTGATTCTCCTGCCTCAGCCTCCCGATTAGCTGGGACTACAGGCACGTGCCACCATGCCCAGCTAATTGTTTGTATTTTAGTAGAGACGGTGTTTCACCATATTGGCCAGGATGGTCTTGATCTCCTGACCCTGTGATCTACCCGCCTCGGCCTCCCAAAGTGCTGGGATTACAGACATGAGTCACTGCGCCTGTTTTATACCACAGCTCTTATCTCACAGGTTTTGATTTATGTGTCTGTAAGGACTAAAGGTCCTTAGTTAGGACCTTTCTCCAGAAAAGGAAGTGTTTCCACTTCTCATCTCCAGGGCTGAGCACATGTCCTGAAACAAAATCATTGTTAAATGAAGATTTCTGAAACTAAAGACTCCCTGCTTTTCTTCTTGTAAGTTATGTTGGGATAAGATGTCTTTTTATCAAAAATCTTACATCTAATCCATTCACATTATGAATACATGATTGGTGCCATTGGGTAATTATTTTTAGGAGAGTGATTTAGGAGTCATTATTTTTAAGAGAGTGATTTCATACCGAGGTAGATAATGCTAATAGTTTATATGCAACTTGGAAGTTTAAATTTTACTAATTAAATTGGTAGAAAGATTAGGCTTTTTGAATGGGGTAGGGTGATATATCCCCTCAATTTGTTGGAATAGTCTGTCCTAGATATAGCATCTTCTGAAAGCTTAGTTAAAATGTTTTGTTTTAATATCATGAAAAAGCACAAGTTCACTTTTTCATATTTAATTCATAAAAATTTTTTGTGGTTACAAATGGGGTTCTAGCATACTTCATTACAGCAAATGGATGTGCAAGTATCCTCAGTTAAAATGAAATGCAATTAATAATATGAAGGCACCATTACATTCAGCTGACTTCAATTGATAGCACTTATAGATACTTTCTAAAATCTTAAGCTGGCATTACAAACTAATTATTCCCTCTCCATTTTTTGAATGCACAAAGACACAAATAAATTCCCAATTTCCCTTTAATTAGCAGAATATGTACAATAATAAACTGAAACAACACTTCTAGGAACTTTTTAAAAAACTCCTGGGTTCGTATTAAACTGCAATGCCTGTAGTCCAGTTCAGGGGAACATTCTCTGATAATAAATAACAACCGTTGAGCAATTATTTGTTCCACCTCAGATCTTATAATATACTAAATGAGACTGTGAAAAAACAGAGCTACACATTTTAATGGAAACTCCCTTTTCTCTCACACTGTAATTTGCTGAAGAATCTGCAGTTAACTTGTACCTATGTGGGAAAGACACTGTCTTGAAGTAAAATGCAGGGAGTGAACTAAGCTCTCCTCAAGCGGTCACTAGATAATGACTCTCATTCTCCTTTAAGCACAACTCTTAGTTTTCTGAAAGTTAATATTTAAATCTTCTATGTTCAGTTAATGTTTCATCTTTAATATTTTAAGTGATGTTGAAATAAAGCTAAAAGCTCAAATAGTCTTTTGTAATCGCATCCTTTACTTCCAGGAGCAACGTGTATTATCTAATAAAGTGTAGGTCTCTTTAGAAGAAAATATTGTGAGAATTCTATTAAATTTCCCGGGAAATTTTTTTTTCTGTTTTATGTAGAGATCTTAATAGTCATGGAATTTTTATCTAGTACTTCTCAGTATCTATTAATATATTTATATGGTTTTAGTTCTTTAGTTTTTCTTTTTCCTGAGGTAAAATATGCAAATAATCTGATATTGAACAAATCTTGCAGTTCTGATATAAATACTATATAATATAAATACTATACTTTTGTATCTTCTTGGATCTTTTTGCTAGTATTTGTTATATCTACTCTTCAATCAGACTAGTTTTTGGAATGAATTTTGTCAGTTATTTGAGTAACCTATACTCATAAAACAAATTAGAATCTTTTCCACAGCCTGCACCATCGTAAACAATATTGTAATTTCCCGTTGTTCAACAGATAAAAAAAAAAAATTGATGAATCTGTTCTTGGGTGCTCTTTTCAATGTTAGCACCCTATGCACATTCCAATTTTGTCAATGGTAAATTGTTATCCACATTCTCCTATTTTCTTGTTTTGATGTCGGTAATTTGTATTTTGCTAATAGATCATAATTTTTTCTAAATTTAAAAATTTGCTACTATATAGTTTACTTAGTATTTGTCTATAATCTCTTTACTTTCTTCTGTATCTACTATTACGATTTCTATTTTATTTTTGATCTAGTTATTTATACTCATTCTCTTTTTGCCTTAGCGAGGCTTGGGTGGAATTACTCAATTTCGTCAATCTTTCAAAGTATCAGATTTCAGACATTTATTTTTTCAACAAGTTTTTGTTTTATATTTCAATTGACGTATGTTTTATTTATTCATTTCCTATACCTAATTTCCCTTGCTTTTTAAAAACACTGTTTTTTGCAATTGTAAAGATGAAAACTAATAAATTGAGTTTAAAGATGAATTTAGTTTTCATCTTTATTCTTTCCTAAGATTATATATTTAATATTATAATTCTTTATATTATTATT
Source organism: Cheracebus regulus (assembly GCA_963574635.1). Lineage (NCBI taxonomy): Eukaryota > Metazoa > Chordata > Mammalia > Primates > Pitheciidae > Cheracebus > Cheracebus regulus. Next base: position 6,026 of record CAUYQU010072861.1, on the reverse strand, counting down.
TATTACACATTACAAGATTATACAATTTCTTTTAAAAATAGCCTTTTCTGGCTATCATCGATTATGGTAATACAGATATTCCCTTTACTTTTTCTTAATATCTGTAAGTTTTGTTAGCCACCAGCATTCATGATATGTTTTAAATTTACGTTAAATATTCAAGATGGAAACTAGATTTATTATTAGTTATTAACTTTAAAAATATACTGCTTCCTTTAATTTCTACCTGGTTTTTCTTTGTATCATGTATACATTTTTACTGCTTTCAATAGAAGTAAGTATAGACATTATTATAAATATTAAAATATTGTAATACTTTGTAATACTGCCTTTATATATATTATTGCTATATTCTTTCCTTCTATTCACATTGCTTCCTCCTGTATAAGCTTTAACGACAGATGTATACTTGTTTGTTTTTTACTTCTACTGTATTTACGTGTAATAGTAAAAATAGCTAACATATAAAGCACTTACTATGTGCTCATTTCCCTTCTATCTTAACTGTTTTCTGCCCACATTGTTTGCAGAGTGACAATATCAAGGGGCATGATTATTACTCCAGTTGAGACACAGAGATGTTAAAGAAATTGTTGAAGTTTATATCATTGGTCAATGGTGGAGCTGAGACCCAAATCTACATAGCCTGGCTATAGAGGCTCTAGGAAAGAAGTCACTTGAAAATGAAACTTTTAAAAACAGTCAGAAAACACATACTGATTTGTGGAAATGGAGATCCAAAACTTCTTCCCTTTTGTTTTGGAATTTTGATTTTTTTATGGAGTAGTAACATCAATGCCTGCCTTTCCCGGCATCTCAGATAGGATGTGTGTTGACGGCCCCTTTCCACTTTCTTTGCACTTGATTCTCTAAATACACATTAATTTATCTACAATTTCCATTGTTGTAACACACCTAAGAACAATTTTTATAGACACAATATCCAAAAGGTTAATAATTTACGATATGCATCCTCTACCTAAGAACCATAGGACAGAAATTAGTTCAGTCTTTAGTAAATGAGTTGTCCCTGGTTTTCACTCTTCTGTTAACATCACTTAACCCTTCTTAGCTCTAACCCCAGACCTGCTCATGTGAGCTCCCTAGTACTGACCCACTTGTATCTGGTTCTTCTAATAACTCCAAGTGCCTTATCATCATCTACTCTCAAAGGTTTATGGACTCACAAGGGTGTTGTTTATGTTAAAAACACAACTCAATGCTTCAGCTTCAGAAATTACATGAATCTTAAATGTATAAGGCAATCTTAAGTACAATTTTATTTCATTGCTTCTTAATTATTTAGAAACTTACTCTTTACCCTGGAGATTTCTCTTCAAGTATAAAAGTTACCTGCATCAGGGATTCCTTTTACATAAAGCAATGCTTTTATTAACTTAATGGATGAAAGAGTGAGAATTTATGGTAAAACATATATATATTCTATTATATGGTTTAATGACTATTGAAAGTTGTAATGGAAGGAGACATTAGAGTTGCTTTTTGGGTGTACTTGAAGTTCTGATGTGTGTTTGTTCCTTATTTTCCACAGCATGGTTAATGTTCAACTTTCTCCAACTTGCTCTGTGAATTCAAAGGTTGAGTCCTTTTTTTTCTTTTTCTATTTCTATTTTGCTCTACAAATGACAAGAATAAAAATTAGTAATATACCACATTTCTTCATATGGGTATGGATTTAGGAAATTATTATCTTCGCTCCTGGAGAAATAAGCTACAGACAAAAAAGAAGTAGAACCACATTGCAAAATCTGCAAATATCAGATGTCAATAGCTTGAAGCCAATCCCCAGGGGCAGGGAAGAAAACAAGTGTCACAAGAGACAAGACACAAACACATATTTCTCAACAGCAAGCCAAGAAAAGGGCTGTTTTCAACACCACTGGCCCAGATACACAGCAGGTACCTTTTTCTCTTGGCACCCATTACCACCACCGTAAGAAGTAATTTTTGATTTATGATCTGAAAACCTTTTTTCCAATGACATAAGAGTTGCTTTGAGGTGAGGTGCAAGGAGACAGCTTTAAGTACGAATAAGAATAATTCCTGAGTCCAAAGTCGGGGAAGAACTCTCAGTGAAAAAAACAAAGAAACCCAAAAGAGTTAATGTTTTGCTACCTCAACCAAGTACCTCCACTGGACCCCAAAGGAAAAAGCAAAAACATTTCAGGCTTCAAACAGGCACATACACTGTGTCTTTCCAACCCCAGTCAGGTTATTTTTCTGGATAGATGAGGATCAGCTTATGCTCAGAGACAGATACTGAGACTGCGAATGTTCAAAATGTAAGGTAGAAATTGTACTTTCTTCAAATGAATTGACTTTGAAACTGTCTTTTCTTTTTGACCGGCAACTACTTTCTCCCACCATTGCTGCAGGCATTTATGGCCCTATGCTTGAAATGAAAAGGCGAACTTTGAGGCTGCAAGGACTGGACGGTTCTGAGAGGGCAGGGGGGTGGCAAGAGTAGTTAAGGCACTTTGTTGCTCCCCTAACGGCTTGTCCTTTCTGTCCCGAGAATCTATCCCCAAGGTCAGTGTGAAGTTCCTCTGTCAGCCTGGGGACCTCTCACCATCTCACTGAGGCAGCACAACAGAATCTGCCTGGTCTTCAGTGCTGCACAAGTAAGAAGCGTTAACACATTTGAAAAACTAAAGCACAGCTGTTCTTGGGCCTGGCTCATTCCCCCACCTCAGTTTCAGCAGGATGTATCTGTGGCCACAGGGACCCTGGAGGTCAGAGTGAGGAGTGGGGTGGCCATTGGCCCCAGTAAGCAGACAGGGAAGGTGCAACCCTGCTCATCAGGGCTCAGTGTCTGCAAATGATCTGCAGATGAGCCTCCTGCATCCTCTGGCAAGAGGGAAGCCGAGGGTTGGGTGTGGAAGACAGGAGCTCAGATTCACACCGTGGGAGCTGCTGTCCATTCACTCCTAGGGAAAAAATTCTCTTATGCTCTAACCTTGGGTTGCTTCACTTTACTGATTTCTCCTAACCCTCTTACACTGTTACAATTAGAGTCACTATTGTTAATGACTAATTTTGTGTTGACATACGCTTTCTGTGGGAACCTTGAATAATATAATAAGTATTAAGAGTAGCCATAAGTGGGTGGGGTGGGAATGAGTACTAAGAGGGGCCATAGTGGGTGGGGTGGGAATGAGTACTAAGAGTGGCCATAGTGGGTGGGATGGGAATGAGTACTAAGAGTGGCCATAAGTGGGTGGGATGGGAATGAGTACTAAGAAAGTCATAAGTGGATGGGGTGGGAATGAGTACTGAGAGTAGCCATAAGTGGATGGGGTGGGAATTAGTACTAAGAAAGCCATAAGCGGGCAGGGTTGGAATCTCAAAGTGGGATTCTGGAGTTGGGTTATGCAAATTTTTGATGACATTAGCATGCGAATAACTTGCTAGGAAAAGTGATACAATGTTAATATGTGTCTTGTGGTAGTGTCACATTTACTTAGATTGTCACTGTTGATGGCATGGAATGAAGGTTAACACAGGAGGAGAGAATGTGGCCATCGTGTTTGTGATGGGAAAGGTGATGTTATCATGGCTGTAAAGTGGCTGGCTGTTTCTAATTGCCCTAGAAAGAGTACACTGAGAAAAGGACAGTTGAGACTCTAACATTTACCTAATCATGTAACAACAGGAGGAAAATCAGAAATCTTCTATGACAGCTTCCAAATGTTCCATAACTCACACAGCTGAATATCACTTATGTTTGAGTCTCAGGCTCAGGGCTTGATGGAAACCCCCGCAGACCTGCCCACTGTTTCGATTCATGCACACAATTGCTGGGTGTCTGAGGCCAGGGCATGAAGGGTCTTGATGGGCTAAGAGTCAGAATCTCAATTATATGAGGAAAGCGGGCAGACACAAGTAAGACCGATAACTCCAAACTTCCACATTTTCAAAATTGTCCTTGCTAGACAAAGATACCTACCACCTTCCCCTACCAATTCTTCCACCCTCTACTGCCCCTGTTCCAATGGGTACATTTGGACAGTACTTTCATGAAAGGATTGCAACTGGGCTGAACTTCCCTCCACACCCCTTACTTTCCATGGATTCCAGAATTGTCCTGATCTGCATAGTATGGTGAGGAAGCATAGAGGTTATACACCCAAATTGCAGGATCTTGCCAATCATCAGGGGTCTTAGGAATATTTATGAGAACATATCCTAATAGTATTATATTAAGGAAAATAAAATCTAAGACTAAAGCATCTAAATTTATTTACATGGATATAATGTCCTGGGAATCAAGATTTAAAATTTTTCTGAGCACCTGGCAGTGTCTAACAGTTTGTGTGGATGGTTCATTAAAGAGAAAGATTTCTAATTTTTGTTCTTTTTTATGTAAATACTGCCCCAGATTCTTCACATATCAGGGAGACATCTACCATTGAAAGAGATTTTGATATGTAAACTGAAGGTTAACATGAAATACAAGGTACATTATTAATTCTTTCTTTATAGCATCTTATAATAACTTGTACTTTTTGAAGTATAATAATTTATATTCATGTATGTTATTAAGAATATATTGCTATTCCCTTGAGTATAGAACAAAGGTATTTCTTATTCATTTTTAAAATTCCTGCCATCTAATGTCTTTCATAAACAAAGTAGTCACTGATAAATATTGGTTTGTTGATTGATTGATTATTAAGAACCTAATCCTCAAGGTCCTTGATTGCAAATATGACCATATAATCTTAATTTTTATATCAAAATTGAAACACATTTATTAAGTATACTTTCTACTCTCACTAAGCTAATAGTAAGGAAAAATACATATACATAAAAATTAGCATTGTGAGACAGCATTTACCAAAAGGCAAGTGATCAAGGCAGAGAATAGTGTGTAAGAGTTCAACAGGGAAGATATCACAAAAGATGCGGCCATCACCTTCTTGGGCAATGGGGGAACTGGTTTGAGCTCTGAAGGAAATGCCCTTGTAGATGAGGAGAAAGATAATTTAAGCCTAAAATTTTCAGGGCATGGAAAAATATGTAACATTGTTTTAATGTTTGCTAAAATGACCAGCTCAGAAATATGAAGACTGGTTTTAGGAGAATAGTAGAAATAGTTTCACAAATAACTTTTGACTTGATCATTGGAGAGCTGTGAACATCTAGTTTAGTGATTAGAAGTGTATTTTTGTTAAATATATATTTTATTGCACTTTCGGTTCTGGGGTACATGTGCAGGTCATGCAGGATTATTGCATAGGTACATACATGGCAAGGTTTTTTGCTGCCTCCATCCCCATCACCTATATCTGGCATTTCTCCCCATGTTATCCCTCCCCAACTCCCTACCCCCCACTGTCCCTCCCCTAGTTCCCCACAACAGACCCCAGTGTGTGATGCTCCCCACCCTGTGTCCATGTGTTATTGTTCAACACCAGTCTATGAGTGAGAACATGTGGTGTTTGATTTTCTGTTCTTGTGTCAGTTTGCTGAGAATGATGGTTTCCAGGTTCATCCATTCGTGTCCCTACAAAGGACATGAACTCATTGTTTTTTATGGCTGTGTAGTATTCCATAGTGCATATGTGCCACATTTTCCCTGTCCAGTTAGGTCTTTGCTATTGTAAACAGTGCTGCAAGGAACATTCGTGTGCATGTGTCTTTATAATAGAATGATTTATAATCCTTTGGATTTATACCCAGCAGTGGGATTGCTGGGTCAAATGGAATTTCTATTTCTAGGTCCTTGAGGAATCGCCACACTGTCTTCCACAATGGTTGAACTAATTTACACTCCCACCAACAGTGTAAAAGTGTTCCTATTTTTCCACATCCTCTCCAGCATCTGTTGTCTCCCGATTTTTTAATGATCGCCATTCTAACTGGTGTGAGGTGGTATCTCAATGTAGTTTTGATTTACATTTCTCTAATAACCAGTGATGATGAGCATTTTTTCATATGTTTGTTGGTCTCATGTATGTCTTCTTTTGTAAAGTGTCTGTTCATATCCTTTGCCCACTTTTGAA